>VXBW01000850.1:46076-77035 GCA_013400375.1 Thinocorus orbignyianus
CTGAGAGAGCTGGGACTGTTCAGCTTGGAGAAGAGAAGGCTCCGGGGAGACCTGATAGCAGCCTTCCAGTATCTGAAGGGAGCTACAGGAGAGCTGGGGAGGGACTTTTTGTCAGGAAGTCTAGTGACAGGACAAGGGGTAATGGTTTTAAATTGGAAGAAGGGAGATTTAGATTAGATATTAGGAAGAAGTTCTTTACTGTGAGGGTGGTGAGGCACTGGAACAGGTTGCCCATGGAAGTTGCTGATGCCCCATCCCTGGAAGTGTTTAAGGCCAGGTTGGATGGGGCTTTGAGCAACCTGCTCTAGGGAGAGGTTGTCCCTGCCCATGGCAGGGGGGTTGGAACTTGATGATCTTTAAGGTCCCTTCCAACTCTAACCATTCTATGAAACACATTTAAGCCTAATTTAACTTTTGTTGACATCACTGATGAATTTTTGAAGAACTAACAGAGTCAAACAAGTCTGCTTTGTTAATTTCTACAGGTCTGCTTAAAGTATGAATAAAAACTGGATGAAGGCGGTAGAACTAGGTATACAAATGCTCTTTAGTCAGTCTCTAAACTTTAAAAAAATCCAAACAAACATAAGGACAGGATATGGAAACTGAGGATAAGCCTTCACAGAAGTTACGTCCCCACCAGAATGGTAAGGCTGCACGACAAAAGTACTTAAATTTGAGACATGGATCAGCCAGAGATCGTGGGATATCCTTAGTCCAGCCTGCTGCTCACAACAGGGTAAGCCACAGGATCATACCAGAATGCTCAGGCAAGACTTCAACCAGTCTGGACATGAAAACTTCCAAAGACAGAGGCAGCACAATCACTACGGATAACCTGTTCCAACATTTGACTCAAATCTTACTTCATTATATTAAGAACAATGTCCTACGTTATTCAAAATAGCTTAGACACAAATAATCTTGAAACCTGAAATGATTCTGTGTGAACAGCACATCCATCTGCCAACCCAACCATAAAGATAAAGCTGCCCATCTGAAAAACTGACTCAAAATCCCTTCCTGTGGGGTTCACAGAAGGCGGTCAAAACCACACAGCCCTTCCGCTTCATCTGAAGCAGCAGCTTGTAACTGTTAGAGGATATTGTTCCTCAAGCAAAACATAATGAGAACAAGATGACAGAAACTTTGTTAGTAGCCTTCACAGACACTTGCTGACAGGTGATGCTCCAGATTCTGCGGACTCATTTCCAGAGTCGAACATGCCATAGGTTGGCGACACATACCCTGTGAGATCTGCACAGCATCTGCAAGCAGGCACACAAGTTGCTGTGAAACAGAAATGGAAAATCTCAAAATAATATACAAGCAAGGAGAAAAAAGTGAGGAAAAAATGAAGCTAACAAAAATGTCATCAAGGGAGAAACAAAAACCAAGAACACAGCCAAACAAAAAAACCCAAAAGGAAAAAGTCATAGGCAGACAGTAAGCACAGGCAGTTTTCTTCTTTTTCTGAAGAGTTAGGGGAGAAAAAGCACCTTAGGAGACCTAAATCAGAGCTTCAGTTGGTGAAGTTTGCTTTCTAGTAAGTCCCAGAATGACACACACTTCCAAAAGTCTCATCCTGCTTTCTTCGTAATCATTACTTTTTGAGTGTAATTTTAGTCTGTTACTCTACTCAAGCTGCTCAGATATGCCAAACAGTGTGTACACCGATCAAGCACAGGACCAAATTCTATCCTATTCCCCTCAGACAAACTCAAGACCTCCAAAATTTTATTTGCTCCAGGTTTACATAATCAGATTTGGGACAACAGACTCCATTAGGAAGTAGCACCCTCTCTGGCACCATGAGGTTACACTAGCTGGCATGACAAAAGCGGTGCAATTTTAAGTAGAAACAACAACGTAAGTCCAACCCTAACACTGCATATACAGCAGTATTAGCTGCATATACTTCCAGAAGTCTATGAAAGCCCTCACACAAAACTCAGAGGGGTACCTCCAGGTATCTACCTTCTCTAAACACCTAATTTGCATGTTGTTAGATTCTCTAACCCAGGAGTTAAACTCTACAGTCCCAGAATAGCTTGACAGTATGCTACACTCACCTGCATACAGTTTACCTTCTCTTGACCCAAATGCCAAACAAATCTTCACTCCTTTCTCCCCTCTTCTCACAGTTACCCTGTAAGCCAGCCACATAAGAAGCCCGAGTCAGCTTTGTGTGACCTCTATGTACGTGTCCGTAGCTGCTAATTTAATTTGACAGATGAACTGTTCATTCTTCATCCCCCAAGTGTAGTCAATCCACAATTACAAAATCTGAGTGTTAACATGAAGATAAGAAACACTGTGGCTGAGGTCAGAGGTGAAGAGAGTGCAGGATTAAAATTACGCAATCTATACTACCATCTGATTAAGGCCACCACATAACGATGACTCTGCTACTGTTCTTATTAAAGAAAAAAAAAATGCAGCCCTTTTCAGGGCACCGAAGTGCCTATAAACACACAAGACTGGAGATTAGCAGAATCTAGTAAGAGGTTAAGTATATAAAAAACTTTGTTTCATCTGTCTCAGTTTACCTGTTTTCTTCTTGCCATAAAGCAAAACTCCCAAGGAAAAGCTACACAAAAGGGACAAAACCAATCTTCCAGAGACTTGTAAAATACACTAATTGTTCCACACAGGCTATGAAGATGAGATGACAGCCAAACAGATTTTTTTTTTAAACAGGAACGAGCGATAGGATGACATGACAAGTTTGCAGTTACTCCACCTACAAACCACAATCATGCAAAGAGCATCTTACTGCTAAGATACCTATTTATGTAAGCCCAGGCCTAATCACTTAGATATAAGGCATTCAAAATGTATCATTAGGGCATGTTAAGGCTTATTAAGGCATAATGCAGCATTATAAAGACACCACAAACTTCAGCAGTGCAGCAATGCAAAGAAACTGCAACATCAGTTTTTTCAGTTTCAAAATCTTAAGACGGTTCTGTGTCTTCTGCCCATGCACTAGAAAAAGCCCCACTAGTCAAACCTACTCTTCTCACCCCACCAGCTTCCAAGAGGACATTTCTCTGTCATTAAAAACACGACTTTATCTCTTCCACCTGACAGCATAAAGACCACATACAGTGCCCCAGACACCTACTGCAACTTCAGCCTCACTTTGCATCACTGTGCTTAGGTAACCCGACTCTTGCCCAAAAAAGACCCCGGTCTTATCACTTAATGAGTGACCTTCTCAGTTCTGTGTGTTTACATTCTTAGCTCTCAACTAGCCTCCCCTTTAAGCAGTGTGGGGCACACATCTCACAAGTGACAAAGCTCGCAGAGCAACAGATCCTTTCCAACAACTCTGAAGCGAGTCAAGTGAATTCTGAAAGGAATTCAGAACACAAACTGCCCTCCTTGCTCTCAGCAGCCCACAAGGCCACCATTAAAGACTATTTACATGTCTCTCCCACAGTCATGCCAAGCAGCTGCATTCAGCAATAACAGCTCTCCATTCTGCTATCCTGCATACAAGCAAAATCATCACTCTTGTCCACTGCAAACAGAGGTGCAGTGTTTTAGGAATGTCAATCTGCTACTGATTTTGAACAGCAATTTAGGCACTGCACGTACACTTTAACCAGGGGCAGAAAACAGTGTTTTGTGTACTTTACCTCCTAAGCCAGTCACTTCAAAGTCTGAAAAATGTGAGAAACAATGTAGCTATGAACTCATTTAGCAAGAACTTAACTTCTTACTCCATCTGAAAAAAAAAAAAAAANATTTATACCCATGCTTCATATATTCTGACAGCTCCTCATCTTAACCCTGTTGCTCCTCTGAGATTGACTATTCCCAGTTTTTGTGGCAGCTTACCACAGGACACAGTTTACAATTTAAGACATGTACTCATGGGTCACAAATTAAGAGTCACATTCAAGAGGCGCAATCCCATCAGACACAGTTGTCCAAATGAACTTTGCAGCACTGCTCCATTGGTATGCTGCATAATGCTGCCCCTTGCCAAAGGGGAATTTGATATTTTACATGGAGGTGCAAATAAAGCAAGCAGCAGCATTACTATGAAATGCACGCTTTAGATGGATCACTCATCTTTTTCACTTCAGGCAACAAAGGTTCCTCAAGACACTCAAAGGGCAGATCAGGTCTTAACAACGTAACATGAAGCTAGAAATAAAAATCAAATTACATTTTTTTCTCCACCTTTAAGCAGAAGCACCTCAGCACAGTCAGACTACCTAAGACTACATGTTGCCTGTGAGATCTATGCCAAGGTACAAACTGGTTTCCTTCTTTATATTGCCCTCTTTGTTTTCTAACCTCTTTGTCACCCCTCAGCGCTGGTTTTAGAAGCAAAGTGCTAGACAAAGAGCTATTGGCTGAAAAGGAACCCATCATTTCTTTATCTTTGAAGTATCCTTAAATATAAACATTAATCCTGTTCCTAACTTCTTTATTAATACAACTCTCTGTTTTTTAAACATGCAGAAGCCCACCAAAAGTTTCCTCTTTAGCTGACTCTTTACTTGCTCCTTACCACACCACCATATCCTCGTCAACCTTCAACACACTGTGTAGCTCTTCGAGACATGCCCTTTCACAAAAACTACCGCCTCTTCCAGATGTACACTCCTCACTCTGACCTAACCTTCCTCCTGAGGAAATATTGACCCGCAAGTACTCAGCACTCATTGTTTTGTTTCATATCCCACCCAGATGATGGACCATTTCCTTATTCAACACCTCAACTCCTGCCTCCGAAATCTTGTTCTTCCATTCTCTAACAGGAGCTGATAACACTTCCTTTGCAGGTGACCTAAGTTCTCCAACAGTGAAGAGGGGAAAAAAAAAAAAGATTTAGGGTAATGACATGGGAGTAGGGAGAAGCAGCATGATTAATATGTAATTAAAAATATATACTTGGATTTATAGGGTTTTGACCAACTCCACCGATACAACCACACAGATACTTGGGAGATCAACCCATTTTTTCATCTTTTTTGGTGCACACGTAGAGCCAAATGCTTCACATTACAAGGATAGCAATGAATCCATCCCCTGGCACAGCAAAAAAAGCTGCCTCCTAGAATATCTGGTTACTCCTACTCTATCACATGTGAAATCCCTGTATCAGGCAATAAGAATTTCAAAGATGATGCCCCTTGCCCTCTGCAGCACATGGTATTCGCTTCAATAAAGGTACCCATTTTGAAAGCAAAAGAAACAGCTGCGTGGGTAGATACAACACAAAACCCTCACTTAAGTACTAATTTTAGCACTAGACTTTCAGCAAATGAAAGCATGTAGCAGATACTGCTTTTTAAGAGTTCAGTGAGGAAAATGCCAAAGCAAAGGGCTGAAGATGTGGTATTTTCAGAGTCTACCACTATTTTCCCAGACTACTACTATTACTGAAGAATATGCATTTATCTTTATTAATTTCATTGCAGGCTGGACAGAAAATGCCCCACGTGCTGGTTTCTTCATAAAATGTGCTTTGATTAAAACTGGCATTAAATTAAGTGTTATTAATATTTATTTTTCTTGCCTAGCCAATAAGTATTTCCCACTGTTAATGAGGAGGAAAGAAGTTGAGTGCTAACAAGAACCAAGGAGGTTAATGTCCTTTTCATTCCTCATAGGTCATATATTCTATGAGGAAATACGTAAATACACTACTAGCACTTGGCAATCAGAAGCCAGGGGCATCAGCTAGAGCCTAAAACCATAAATTCTAACCTTCAGCAACACTGATCAGTCATCTATTTTGTGGTAATTTAATAATTAAACTACTCCCATATACCATTTCATCTCAGGCGGAAAAAGCCTACTTCTCCGGCTAATTTAGTGAAGTCACAAAATTTTATAATTTGTGGCTTCATAACCACATAGCTGTAGTTTCAAAAGAATGATTTTTAAAACACAGTGCATTGAACACTGCTGGCATTCCAAACCAGGCAAGGAAGAAGAGCTAAAAGTGTTAATGACTAGGATGTTGTTTCTTCACTTCCACCCTTAGTGTTTTCATTGAATTATATTAGATCTTCAGTGCAGAATGTCTAGGTTAGTTTTGTACACAGACAGATCTGAGCTTGAAAGAAATTAGGAGAAAAAAACCAAAAAAACCCCAACATGAACAAAGCCTACCTCCAAATTTCTGTAAAACCAACTGAAATATCCAATGAAACCACAGATTTGCCTGTATTACTTGAGGACTTGGCTTTGTATCTCCCAGTACCATTCATGTGTATTCTTGAAGTAAAACTCAACCCAACACTTCAAAATCAGAGCCATGTGATTATCTCATACTCCTAAAACGTTCTCTTAGTGTTTTGTAAGAGTAAAACATATAATCAAACCAATCTCTTGGTGTTTAGCTAGATTTGTAAGAGGATTCTGGACAAGGTTAATGAACCATAGTGTTAAAATACAGCTGCACAGAGGACATAAGAATAAACAACTGTAGAATTAACTTGACTTCAGCGTAATTTTTTTAATCCCAATTAAATCTGCATCACAAATAGCTTTTCACTAAGCAGATACTCTGAAGATTTATAATCAAGGTAAGGACTCCAGTAAAAAAAAAAAAAAAGGAAAAAATATTTGATTTTTTTTAGCTGCTTTTCACAAAGCCCAGAGGAGTCTGTTCCCCAAATTCCTAAGCAATCTGCAACAAAAACCCCCACCCTGTGCATACAATTCCTAGTAGTATTTGGTAGAAAACAAAACAGAGGATACCTAGACGACTTAGGCAACTTGTTCAGGTCACACTTACCTTCTCAACACCATGAGGTCAACAGATTCTTCGCTTTTGGCAGCAACTACAAAGAGATAAATGATTCTCTATGGCAAGTATCCCACTAATTAATAGGTAACAGTTTTCGCCAGCGTCTGAGGTCAAACACCTGTTGTTCATCAGAAGTCACATAAATACAATTTTGTTGCTGAAAAATGGGAACAGAATTACCGGTAAAGATTCAGCCACAACAGCTATAAATCCCTCAGTCACTCAGCATGCAAAGTTATAAGTGACCAAGCTCAACTGTCTTTAATTCAAATACATTTATAATAAGTAAACATCCCAGAATCAAAGTTGGAGGGAGTAGACAAACACCCACAGACATTCTTGCTTCACTCTCCAACCTCCTAGAGAAGGAATGGTTATTTCTGATAGCAGTTTGTCAGTACAGAAGACTCCCACAAACTAAAAGCCTTTGTCTTAGCTAGGTATTAGCTATGCAGTAAAGGACATTCAGTAAGTCCTTGTACCAATTCAGCGTTTTTCAAGTACCTGGCAGATGGTCCTTCTACAGATAACAAATAGCTTCTCTTTGCCAGCCATGTTAAATCAAAATCCATCTCTTCCAGTGCATAAATATACTGAGAATCCTATTCAGCTGAAGTCTGCTGGCTGACTCGGCTATTAATGCTAGCTTCTCTAAAATGAAAGCACTATGAAAGATTTATTTTCTATTTAGCTGTATCACACCCTGTACCAACAGTTTTGGGTTGTACTACTGATCACTTCGACATTATAAATCTATGGAATCTCAAAAGAATAAAATCTGAACGATGAAAACACACATTATCTGGAAAAACATCACAGATGTCTAAGGATAGAAAGAAAAAGGCTTTAATACATTTCACTATTTTGTGCAGATAATTATTTAACAGACTACAGTCAACCAATGAAGAAACAGAATACAAACATTTCAGTCTTTCTCACTCTTTTCTCAAGACACTTGACTTGTACTTTGAGCTGAAGCAGTAATTAAGTAGTTAATCCACTGATACGCAACCTAAGCAGAAAATACTTTTCTAAGTTGTACCACTAAATCATCAGCATCATAAGTGGTACAACAGCTCAGTGCTGAACCACTAGTAACATTTACTGTAGAGATACATTTGTAATCCAGGTAATTGGAGTACAACAGTAAACACGCAAAATATCCCCAACTGTGTTCAAGAACTGTTGCACATAATAGCTTTAGATTAAATTAGAATTTGTCTTCATTGCTAGCATTGCAACAATGGGCAAAACTGCCCCTAGAAGTCCATGTATAGTAAGAGGAAGATTGCTACATTTTATGATGACAAAACAAAATAAATGGCAAGTAGGTACCAAGAGGTAAGATACAAAACTCTACAAGCAGAACTTAGTTTCAATAGAAAAGCATGAGTGCAGACTCTTTTGGATGGGAATAACTCGATCATTTGCTTGATATCTCAATTTATGAGCTTCTCTCCCTCATGAAGTGAAGAAATCCAAAAGTCCCTACTGAACAGAAATAGTTTTATCATTACGACCAAGAGCAACAGAACACCAATATCTTCAGACGCTTACAGCTGAACTGTAAAAGTTGGTTCAACAAAGGTAGGAAGGCGGAATTTGATTTGATAAAGTCTCATTGCAGCCAATAAAAATTACGCTTGAGTATTGTTGGTTGTCAGAAAAAGAATATTCAACTCACAAGAGCGCATGTAACAAAGCCAAACATGCAATCTATTGCTTTTAAAACTTTTACTGCAACGTAACATGGATGTGAACAGTAATTAGATATTTACCAATTTTTCCAAAAAGATGTAAACAGGATAATAATTTTAGCTGTATATATATATGTATGTATATATATAGCTTCTCTGATCATTTGAGGGGGGCAAAGGAGGAGGTGTTGTTTCTCAATGATCTAGACACTTTTAATTGAAATGGGTCTTCATTTAGAAAATTGTTTAAAATCCAGCATTGAACAAAATATTGTGCTTCTTGTGCTATTTTAGCACATCCGAAAAAGCAAAATAACTACCCATATTTTGGCATTCATGTTTACATTTGCTCAGATCTTTTGGATTTCATGAAGCTGCTACTCAGTGTTGCCATGAAATACAGATTGTAGCATCCTGGTAGCACAGGCTACCAATACCAGTACTAAATAGAAAAGAACATGAACCAGGGCATTACACTACATTTCTGGAACTAGTATAGTAACAGGGAAAACCTAGAAAAAGTTAACCTACAGGTTACAGAAGAAACAAATTATCTGCTGAAGCTGATTTTTGGTTGTATATTACTTTACACTCTGTGATTTTCTCCGTCTGCTAATTTAAAGCAGACATAATTGCTGCTTTCTTTGCTTCATTTTCCATATTCTCTTCTCCCCCCAGCCCCATATACCAGACACCAAGCATTGTGAATATAAGCCCAAATATCCCATACAATCCAGTGAACAAAGTTAGTGTAATGCACTGGTGTGAAGTGAAATAAAAAAGTGACCCTCAATCTTCATCGAAGTTCTGTTGTAGAAGAAAGTTGGCAGCCAAATTTTCATTCTTCTCACAAGCGAAATATGCCTGTATCACAAGTCCTTCAGGAAATCCTAATGCCTTCAACTGAAGAAAAGAAAGACATTTAGAAAGTACATTTTGTATATTAAGCTCTACGTAAGCCTAGTTATCTTGCTATGTTGCTTAAGCAATTACTGCCTTCTTGAAACAACACAGCTGCCTGGCTCAATACAGCCTTCAGTGAGCAAAGAATAAGGTGTTGTTTCTGTCTTTAGTAAACAGAATTCTCACTTGAAAAAGTGATTTAATGAGTCCAGTGAAGCACCATAAACACGTCACTGTTCTTTCACTGCCACAGTAAGTCTCTAAAACAGACTTGGGTAATGTCAGGAAATAATTGCACACTGCACTGCTGCAGAAAAAAAGAAAATCTTCAAATAATGCCCATTTAAAACTATTAATTATACAAAGCTCAGGAGTTTTAACAAAAGTTGCGTATAACAAAAGCTCCCAGTCTGTGATCACTAGTCCAACACATCACATTAAGTCATACTTTCAATTGTTACAACTGGCCTTTCACTTTAAAAAAAAAAAAAAATTGACTACACACCACAAACATGGAAAGTAAGTTGAGAGCAATATGTTTTTCAGAAATCAAGGAACTAATTAATGTCTGGGACACAATGAAAACAGGGGATGGGAATAACAGGGAAGAGCTTATCACAGTGCCAAGGGAAACAGCCTTAGACTGCACTTGAACACATTCAGCAAACCGAAGGCACGTACATGCAACCATGTGGAGACTTTCTTAAAATCCTCAGGGCACCTGCAAGGCATTTTACACACAGGACAGACCAACTCTCTGAGAAATTATGTCCTATTGTCCCTTACCAATGATTTTTAGAATTAATTTCATGCTTACAAACAGCATGAATGTGTCAGCTGCAATACTACGACACACAAATTCTGAGGTGTCTCTGCCATGGAAAGGGGAAGAAGCAAACAGGTCTCTGCTGGGTTTTGCAACAGACTGCAGAGGTAACACTGCTGCATAAAATGGTTTTAAATGGAAAGGCAGCAGACTAGGCAGGATGACCTGTGAAGATAGATGTGGACAAATGGTTCTATTAGACTAATTTTATTAATTTTCAATTTACTTGAGATCTAGAGAACTGACACCTACCTAAAAAAATTGTTCTTTTCTGATGATCCTTACACAACCTTTCGTTTTGCCAGTTGAAAAAACTCTCTTTGATGTACAAAACCACTGCTACAGTATGATACAAGTCTTGGCAATTTCTTCTAAGAAAAATCTCAGAGGCAATGCCATCTACACAAATCCATATTTAGTCTGTGTTACATAGTAATATACACACAGTATTTATGAACGCAATATACCACCCCAAAGTCTACTTTTATAGACATTTATCTGTATTTTTGAAAAGCTATAATTAACTAATTCTTGCAGATACAGAAATAACTGGGTTAAGTAGCAACTTCAACTAATCTACTTAACTATGAGAGCTCTTACTATCCAAGTACTTTGCAAACAGTGCTCATGCTGACGCACCTTTGTACCTGGAAGCCTATCACAGCATGATCTAGAATAGCACCAATCTGAGGCGCTTGCAAGAGGAATTACTGTCTGAGTTCCCACTCTACTCAGTCATCAATTATTACAGACAGCCTCTGATCACTTAAAAGGCTCTGCATCTTCTCAGTAAGAGAGATTCAAGAGATTTTTAAGACTCAATTGCCATAAAGCAAGAAGATGTGATTGGGGAAAAAAAACTACAACAGCTATGAAGTATCAAATATAAAATATTAAGAATGATGCAGAACTACTGAGCACAAACAAAGTTTAAGTAAAGGTATGTCTTAAGCATGCATGAGAGTGAGCACCCCACAGCAAAAGTCAAGCAACATTTCAAAGAAGACTCACCCTTTCTATAGCTTCTTTTTCCTGAGGTGTTACTTGAATGTAGCTCATATGACTGCTTCCAGCTTCTGCTGCCATTGCTCCAGCACTGCCACCATCATCACTGCCACCCAAACCTTGGTGGGACTCTAGAACTGGCTCATTCAGCATATGAATAAAATGTTCCTGGTATTGGCTTATTTGCTGTGATGCATAGGGGAATAAAAGATAGAAATACATTGAAATAAAGCACGTTTAAGCCTGCCAACAGGCAGGAATTTATTTTCAGTGTTTTTAACAGTCAAAAGAATATGTAAAAAGCTTGTACAGAAAAATTATTAAATCTAATCAGGAGAGATGCAATTTAATGTATTAGTTCAATTGCAGTGACCCTTCCCTCTTCCTTATGCCCTCTGCACCTCTTACACTCAGCCTTATTTCTAATGTCACAGAAAACATGTTCCGTACAACAATGCCGAAGAGCCAATAACACAGTGTTGCAACTGCTATTAACACACAGTCCCAAATAACACCAACATAGTCCTTTCTTGTAAAGATAAATCAAAACTAGCAGCATTATTGTGTTGTTTTAAGATTCACCTGCAGTAGTTGAGGGTTTTCCCGGCCGATCTGCTGTAGCAATGCTGGCAACAGAGAAGGATTTTGCTGAATAATTTGTCTCATCTGCTGAAACTGAGGCTGATTTCTTAAAAACTCAAGTGGATGTCCTGCAAATCAATGCGGTACAATGGTTTTTAAAAAGTTAATAAGATCCTTAATAAATACATATCTACATTATAATTGTAGATAAAAAATGAAAGCAGGTAATACATCCCTCAGTGAAGAACAGAACACCATACCTCCTCATGTTAACTTGCTCCAGCTTTAAGCAAGAATTCTTTATCCTATGGTTAAACAATGCATTTGCCTTTCACCCAGCCTCCTAAGATGCAGCAGCCTTCTGTCCTGTATTTCCAGGACTTTTCTTGTTATGTCTCATCTCTGAATAACCTCATTCAGAGACATGCACCCAGACCACTGTCTTGTCTCCGTGCCTACAGCTCTCTACTTCCTGCAATAGGTCAATTCTGCCCTTCTCAAGTGAGACTTGCCTTCCTTCATACCCTATACTGCTAGAGACTGCCTTGAACGTAGCAGTGTATGAAGTGCTCCGACACATCCCACTCCCATTCTCTTTATGGACAATGTCACGTGTGCCTGTCACTAGTAATTATGTTTTTAACATTGGCCTCTACCAAGGTTTATACCTTGAACACCATCTCTGCCACAGCCTAAGACAGACCTTTCCTGCTCCTTGATTGTGCTCCTTTCCTGTATTTATTTCCTGTAAGAAAGGGTTCCCAGGAGGGCCCAACCATGTGCTGCGCTGCTGACTGAGGAATCCTAGCTCATCCTAGAGAACAAGTCATATGAGGAGAGGTTGAGGGAACTGGGCATGTTTAGTTTGGAGAAGAGGAGGCTGAGGGGAGACCTCATTGCCCTCCTCAGCTACCTGAAAGGAGACTGTAGGCCTCTTCTCCCAAGTGAATAATGACAGGACCAGAGGAAATGGTCTGAAGTTGCGGCAGGGGAGGTTCAGATTAGGTATTAGGAAGAATCACTTCCCTGAGAGGGTGATCAGGCACTGGAACGGCCTGCCCAGGGAGGTCATGGAGTCACCGTCCCTGGAGGTATTTAAGAAACGTGCAGATGTGGTACTTCAGGGCATGCTCTAGTGCCCAAGACTGTTGGGTTGGGTGATTTGTTTTGTTTGGGTTTTTTGTGTTGGGTTTTTTTTTTGTTTATTTGGTTTGGCATTTTGTTTGTTTGTGTGTATGGTTGGACTCTATGAGCTCAGAGGTCCCTTCCAACCATGAAAATTCTGTGATTCTGTCATGGAAAGGTTTCTCAGGTGTTAAACCCCGCAGCACTATTACGGGTCACAGTCTTGATATTCCAACTGCCAAGCGGCAAGTGCATATGTATAGTCACAGTCTACAGTTCAGTTACCTACAGAAGAAGGAAGCTAGAGTTCAAGTGGGAAAAAACACAACCCCCTCCACACTTGTCATCTTACATTTAAACCCAGAATACTGAATCAAAGGAATTGTGCATGTTCACAGCATTTTTACAAACTTCATGATTTATTCCAGACACACCCACCTACAACAAGCCATTCGGTCCAAGCAAGTACTTGGAACTTCCATGTTACAGCTTTTACCCAATTCATTCTGACCAGTTCACAAGCAGGGGGACCTTAAAATTCACTCAAGCTGAGAATGCTTAGGTGCATCCACTCAAATAAAACCTTTCTTACCTCCTAGTGACCTAGTAGCTGTAGGTACAGTTGCTACTGCTGCTGACACTGCTGGAGACTGAGAGGCACCAGTGCTCGCTGCACGTGGGGGTTCAGCCGCAGCCTGATTATCTCCAGGTATACCCTAAAGACACAGTTCACATAATTAGCTACAGAAAGCTAAAAGGTTTCTGTTTTAATGTATGTATTATTCAGTTTTCAGAACAAAGGAAAAAACATTAATGCTTTCACCGCAGATACAAAGCAAGATGCTGTGATACGTATGCATCTACAACTGGGTTACTCCTAGAAATTATTGGTTGATTTCACCTATTCACAGGCCTTATGTCATCCCTGCAATCTGTGCACAGAACAAACAGCATATGCTTCTTTAAACATTGTTTGCTCTTGAATGGAAGCACTGTGAAAACAAGTCCAAACAAATTTATGTAGAGATGATTTGTCATCTTGAACCCCATCCTAACTCTTAAATACAAGTTTCATGTATCACTCTCTCAAATAACCAATACTGTGTATAATTATAATCAGATTAAACTACTGAGGCGTATGTGCATGCACCTTGTTCATACAGCTATATGACTGAATAAAGCACGATATCAATTCACATACAATTAATTTTTAATGCAAACATTGCTTGGACAGCAAGAAGGCCATCTTTGCCTCACAGTGGACTAACCAATATGGTAGATTAAACAATAAAATTACTGTTTAATTGAGCACCAGAGCAGTTTTTAGCGAACACCGTTCTCTACAGCGTAATAATCACATCAGGCTCAGCCCAAGGAACGTAGACATTTAGAACAGAATGGCTCCAGTAGGCAAGGACCTACAATAATCATTGTGTCCAACTACCTGATCGCTCCAGGGCTGGCCAAAAGCTAAAGCCTGTTATTCAGGGCATTGTCCAAATGCCTCTAAAACACTGACAGGCCTGGGGCATCATCCACCTCTCTTGGAAGCCTGTTCAGTGTTTGACTATCCACAGAGAAAAGAAATGTTTCTTAAAAATTTTCAAACTAAGGAGCTGCAACCAGTTGGCCACTGAAAGAAAGACAACTAATATGGTCTCTGAGAGCAAGACTGTTCCTTCCGACTCCCTTTTCCAGCAGGAAAAGGAGAAAGAAGAAAGCAAGTGTCCTTCTCAGTAAAGTATAACATGGAACAGTAAGGAACCAGCTTATGGAACAGAAGGACCCATTTTAAAGAAAGAATCTACTGAAGGAGTAGAAATGAACTGCTTGTACCAGTCAGACTTAATCTACTGGGAAAATGTGCCATGCATCAGACATCACAGGGATGCTTTATTCCACACTTACAGTAGATGGATGGGAGCTATTGTATTCACTCTTACAGCAAGAAAGTACTTATCACCTTTTATTCATCCCACACTAGATGGGAACTGAACTTTTTTACATTCATGTACTCAAAACATTCGTTGTCTGTTTAAAAAACGTAGATTACAAAGTCTTGGGATCATTAATGCAAGCAGTAAGTATGACAGTGACTTGCAGCTGTAATTACTGAAGAAAATCTCCATTACCAAAAGTTTTATAACTGGAGGGAAAGATACCAGTTTTCAACAATCTTTGATATTCAATCTGCACATATTTTGCAAGGACTGGTTCAAGATACTTGGCTTCAATATTTTCACAAAGTTGAGACCTGAGACAAGGAAAAACCACTACAGGGAAAAAATGGTATGCTTAGAGTGAAAACTAAACACACTGGAAATACTGACTAAGCAACAAGCTCCCAGACAGATTCTCTGGTGGTTACAATTCACCTGTCAGATTAGGGTATACAATGAAGAGTAACACAAAAAGCCCCTAAAACAACTCACAAGACTTCCACTGAAGCAAAGCTACTCTTCTATTTCCTCTCACCTCAATGAAGTTCATTTCACTCTTCAAACTATATTATGAAATAAGAAACTGTTTCTTCTCCAAAACACTGCTTAAGTGAAAACACCAGTTAAATTAAGTACACTTCCAAAAACTCTCAAACCCTCCTGTTTAGAAAGCGTACGATTAAGATCACTGCCCATTACTAGTAAAACCAATGAACCGGAACCTAAAAAAATTCCTTTGTGATGTTATAGATATTAATACAAACATACAGCCATGCTGTCACTGAGATCTGACACAAAATCATTCCTTGAGCCAGCCGTTGGCACTTAAAACTATCACTGTGACTGGACATACTTTACACAGACAGTCATACAAATCAACAAAGAATAAAAGCAAAAAAGTGATAGAGGTAGTTAGGGATGACACTATTATTTCCTTTAACACGCGACCCTTGAAATCCAAATCTCAGCCTTCCAGATGCTCTGCTTAGAGATGTTGCTTCTCTAGGAGCAGCTATTACTCTCACTGATTAGACAATATTCAAAACAACAAGTAAATCAAAGAAAAAAAAAATATTCTTTAGTGAAGGAAAACGAAAAGTGAGAAAACAAAGTGCAGGTAAAATAAACTGCTCACCATTATGAGGTATTCCACCGCTCTGTCAGGATTGTTGAAGCTGGCCCTCAGCGCCGCGGTTACTTGCTCTCGTTCGTAGCCCATTGACATGATCTCAGTCACCATGTTCTCATAGGACTGACCTGTCACTAGGAGTAACACGACCACCATTTTAAGGGAATAAGGAGGGGGGAAAAAAGGCACAAAAAAGTTTCAATAGATGAATTTCATTTCTATCAAAATTTGAGTCATTCATTGAAGAGTAAAGAATAGCTGACATTACACTTGCCATGGTCCTGTTGCTTTAACTCCAAATACATTCCAGTGGTTTCACTACGCATTTGATTGGAAAAGTAATGGGTAATGAATTCAATGCAAACCAATGCAAACTTCTATTGAAAAAAAGCAACAATTCTAGTACCTCTGTACTTGTAACTGAAATAATATTCCCTCTTTGTGCTTTCATCTAAGGTCAAGGGCATCCTCACAACTAATATTCAATTCCTGATGTAATCACAAAAAGTCTCCTGCAGTCTAAGTTTGGAAATTAAACTTTCTAGGCAGAAATCTGCCTATCGAACTATCAGCCATTGACACTTTTCCCCAGTAAAGACTTCACACTATGCTATGGTTAGAGAGATAACAAATAGTGATGACCAAGTTACAACTATATACTGCTACATGCTGGTGATAATCAAAGCCATTTAATCAACTTAACATGGACTTGAGTCAAAAAGAAGACTGAAAGTTTTATCTAGGAAGGTCACTCAAAACCTCAATGAGTGTTCAGGAGAACAAGTTATCTCATTTAATTCATGTAGCTTTGACTAGCCATCCTTCATATCAAACACCCCACCTCTTACAGCATAAAAGGACTAAAACTGTCCTATATCTGCAGCCATCAAGACAAAAGGGCACGCTCGCTATACATGGAGCAATTTAAGGACAACTGATCACTCCACTAGTGATATCATAGGGAAAATTACTTCTTTTCATAAACTATTGCCCTTCCTTAAAACCAGACAGCAGATTAAACAATTAAAAAGACAAAAACAAAACCCAAAACACAACTATTCCATTATAAATTTTAATTGAGCAACATCTTAAAGGTTATCTGCGTGCAAAACCAGAAAAAAAACCCAAACCAAACCCAAGATTAAAATACCATCTCTGTCCTTGGATAAAGGTATTCCTGATCTCAGTGAAATCCTCCTACTGACTCTGTAACACTAGCAAGTCAGGGGCAGGGGAGTTAAATCATTAACAGTCACCACAAAACCCAACAGATTAAAAACACTGAGGAAATAAATACTGTTAGAACTACTCTGTTAAGACAAGTAAGTCACAACTGAAAGAATCAAATAAAATCAAGTTTTATTCCCTTAGGGAGAAGGAATTTAACTCTAGCCAACATTAACACAAAGCACATTGCTTGATTTTTAAAGAATGCTTCTAAGTAATCAGTGGATGTATGACTGAGGGCAATATACTCAAGAACAAATAACAAACCAGCCCTAGCCCAAGGATACTTGTGCTTTATCCATAAGATAAATAATGGATTTACAACCCTTGACTAATCTGAGCATCCATTGTTTAGCCTTCAAAATAATAGTGCCAACCTGAGTTTAAGGATTGATAAATTCATGTCTTCACAACTACAAGATCAATCATTTTACATCTATCTTCATTTTTTCAAACAGATAAAAAAAAAAACCAATTAAATTTTGCTCTAAAGATACTGCTCAGACAAGCAAAAAAGCCAAGCCAACAATTGTCCCAAACAGTGATTTTGCCAACCTTACTGCTCCACAGAGCACTAGTTTAGCCTTACTACTGCTAACAAACTAATCATGTTGAAGAGCAGACAGAACACCTTTTGATGTAATTGGCTATTACTTAAACATTCCTGTAGTTCTCTTTCAATATAAACTAGGTAGATAACAGATTTGGTACAGAAGGAAAGGATGCAAGAAGGTCAACTTGCTCTGGACAGACTGCTACATAAGCCGTAATTAAAAGCCAAAGAAGAAAACAGAACTACTGTGAATTTAGGCACAGTCTACTTACATAAGTCGTGCAAATGTAAAACCAAGAACAATAACACAGGAATTGCATACCAGCAACGACTTGATAGAGAACAAGGCCTATCTCTTCATAGTACTACTGGGAATGTTTGTGAGGTCGATGCTGAACTGATTCTGCTCTTTGCCTTTGTCTTTCAAATAACATTTTAAAGCTGGATTAACTTTCAGATCCACTTCATCACACTCCCCACAATTATTATTGTCCCATGTCCTAAAGAAAGGTTAGGCTGCTCCAGTGAAAGATACTGGTTGCACAGGAACAGCAAGATGTGCAGATCTTCTTGTGGCACACAAAGCCATATCAGTTTTCAGTCAGCGTATCTAACTGAAAACAAAAGCAATTCAGTAGAAACCAAGCCCCGTTTTTAAAGCTACAGTAAATTTATCTTCATACAGTGTAATTGAGAATCACAGTAAGCACATGCCTAGTCTCTTGCTTAAGATGTAAAAACATACTACACGAACATGTGCAAGCAAATTCATTCTTAGGCAGTTTCTAAAGAAAAAGAATCACACAGTTCATGCCTATTGCCTTTGAAAATTTTTTGGTATACAACCCTTGCAGTGTGCTTACCTAGGAAATCAGACTAAATGCCTGTTATCTCCAAACTGTTTGGAACACATGCATTTACTGTACCAAGCAAAGAACTTTCATACAAAATGGGTAGTGAGGTGATGCTCTCCTGCTACATTCAAAGGAGATTTTTATTTTTTTATTATTTTTTTTTAATATAATTGAATCAAGACCACCAGCTAAATTAAACTAGTTGGTCAATACCGTTAACATAAGCATTTGTGATGACTATGTCTCAGCCACTAAGATACAATGAATGGTTAATGAAGCCTGCAGCACCTTTGGTAGCAGCAGCCACTTTAAAAACGTAACAGAATTCAACCAGTTGTCTCCTACAGTATCTACCAGCTATTTCAGCTCATAGGGTTCTTCATTCTGAAACAGTATGTAACAGCATAAAATATAAGGTGTGGTTAGACAGACTAAACCTGGTGGCTAACACCAATACATGTAAAATATTGCTACTGCTCCTGAATCACCTTGGGCTGCTTAGTCACACCTACCTCCAATACATCCACACAACCCTACACAAAAATGTAAGTGAAAATCTTTAATTAGCTTCACTTTTTGTACCAAGTTGCAACTTTGTGCTTACAGAGACGAAGACAAAGCAAAAAACCCACTCCCTCATTATTTCTGTGCCTTAAGTTGCTATACTCTATTAAAAAAAAAAAAAAAATCCCATCAAAATTTTTAAGTAGGAATAAGATGTGCTTCTGCCTGTTAACTTCCTACCTACCAGAATCAGCATATGTGAGGGTCAGAACTTCCTACTGTTTTTATCTGCTTATTCCACTGAGAAACAAAGACATTGGAAATGTGAAAAGAAAAGCTAATTGACTATACAGAGGCATTCATTCCTCAGCCCAGACAGACAAATTCTCCAAATTTCCTGCTAATCTAAATGTGTCAAATGACAGTATTGTCAAAGCCGGAACAAGCAAATAATAAAGGCAGTCGTTTTATCAGACCCGCACACTGGGAAGTAAAGGTGAAAAGGAGAGCATATACATATTTACGTCCCGTCTTCTATTCAAGCCACTTCAAACTGAGTAGTTAAAGAGAAATTAAGGTAAACTAGGAAAAAACAGGAACGATAAGTATCTTCCTTTTATACAGTAAAAATTTATGAAGCGAAATATTCTTCAGTAAAGAAGTTCTTTATGCTTGTTCTAAGATACCAATTTCACATCTTATAGAAAAGTACTTTTGTTATAACTTTAACAATGACAGATACAGAAGGCAATGTCAACATCTGCTAATCCGTCATTTGTTTCTGCTGCACCAAAATAATGTCTACATTAAAAAAACACTCCACTTACCAAGTGCACTTATAGCATCCTCAAAAAGATTTGATCGAGATGTATCACCTGTTGTACTGTAAGATGAAGACAAGTGCAATGGTAATTACAAAACTTTGGAAAACTTCCTGTTTTTCAAAAAAAAAGCAGCAGCAGCTGTAACTCTAATAGCCCCTTTTGTTTCTAAAAAACCAACAAAGCTTTCCAAAGACCTCTCTTTTGATCTTATAGTGAGACCAGATTTTACAAACTTTCCATGCTAACAGTTTTAACACAAGGCCAAACCTTCCCCCCTACCCCCCCAGTGGTTTGGCTCTTGCCCATCTTCTCACGGATTAGCCATCTGCTTGCTTGAATGCTTTAAAAGGTGGGAGAACAAGGTGGATTTTCAAAACCACACAGCAGTCTCACTAACTGCTTCCCCATGGTCACTGGTTTGGCCTCAAAGAGGACCCAAGGAGGTCAGTGGTAAGCACTTATTAAAATCTCAGTATCCTGCTTTCACAGAAATATAAACTGCTAATGTCTGCAATTACTCCATCTCAAATTATCAAAACCGTTAAATTACAGGATTAGAGGTTCACCTCCCTGAACACAGAGGCACACACCAGGCAGAGGAACCTCAGACACAGAGAGAGCCAAGGGTGCCCCTTTCCTGGCTCCTCGCAGGGCTGCAATGTCAAGCATCAGCCTCTTGGTCTCAGGCTCAACAGGAGCTCTCCAGGTCTCCTTACAGACCAAGGGCATTTCTGCCTACAAGGCGGTACGACTCACCACGGGGGGCCAGGAAAAAGTGTTTGGGGATTGTGCAAGACTTATTATGGGATATCTAGGGTTAGAGCCAAAGGCAGGGAAAAGGAAGCATCAAGGCACCCTGCAGATGAAAAGCACAGGTAAAGAGAGAGAAAAAGAGGAGAAAAAGGGCAAGTAACACGTGAACAGCACTTGCCTGGCCATGCCTTGCACCTTATCACCAGTCTAGCCCGCCTTCCAATTAAATTCTTTTTCTAACTGATTCTCATGCTGAGAGGTCTTTCTATTCTACACGCACATATGTGTATGGAAGTCTGAAGTGCCCACAACAGGACAGTGAAATATTAGTCACTGGGCTCCAAGTGTCCGTGGAGCCAGAAACTGCAGAGACCAGACACCATGGAAGTCTCAGTGCCAGCAACTGGAGAAGAGGCCACAGGGGTCCACACGTCTGGGATATCAGCAACTAAAAAGACTATGTGGGCATGTGTGCAACCACCAGTAAGCATCAAGCTTGGGTACAGTGAGTAGGGTAAGATGTTTGAGAGCCAGGTATTGAATGGCTGTAACTCAGAGTCAGCTGCTGGAGAGACCAGAGGGTCTGAGAGAGGAGCTGCTGGAGAGGCTGTAACATCTGAGGGCCTGCTACTGGTAAGATCAAAGGCCTCAACCAGCTAATGGAGGGACCTTTCTGTGTGTGCCTGAATACGGCAACTGGGAGACCAGGGGGCTCTAGGGTCTAGCCACCAGGTTCACTTCACAGATGTCAGTTCCTGGACGGATCTTCAGTGCGTACATGTGTGCACATCCATGCAAAGGGAATCCGAGTATCAGCAACAGGAACAGGGTTGCAGGGCTCAGGCACTGACATGCCCCAGCACCAAAAATCTCGGGAGACTGGAATATCTAGGGGTCACCCATCAAAACAGGATGTCCAAGGCCACTTCCTGGAAAAAATTCCTATTGTTCACTTGTTTGTTTGTATATATGTATACATATATATATATACATATATATATTTTACACTAGTGGGCTTTGTTCTGAGTAGCCAGCGGGTAACAAGATGTGACTGCTGATGTTGTATGGTTGGCTTGAGTGCTGTTTTCTCCCTGCCTGTGTTGACCTATGCAGCCAGCCATATATATAGGTATATACATACTGTGTGTATGTACTGGAAATATGTATTCAATCTTGATACTTGAAAGACCTGCAGACTTGGAGCTGCAGTAACCTTGCCTCTGTGAGGCTACCAGAGCTGTCAACTCCTATCAGCAAGTGAAAGATCATCAAATTAATCTGAATCAGTTTTCAAAAGGTTCCACTAAAAATCTAGCAAGGTATTTACAGAGATGTATATTTTTATGTTAAAGAAAAAAAAAATCTGTTCCAACAAGAATGCTTCACTAGTATATATCATTAGTAAGATTTACAACTGAAAAAAAGATCAAAGGCAAAACAGGACATCAGCTTGCCTGGCCATGGCTCAATAAATCTTCACCAGCCTTAGTAAATCAGCTTCCAAAGCATATCAGAAACAAACAGTACTCACTGAAATCAAGGCAGGTAGTAACTACACTGTGTATGTTAAATGACTCTCTTGCTCCTTGTTAAGTACATACTACAGTTTTAAACCTGGAAAGTCCTGTTTCAGTATGAGAATTTTAATATAATCTTTTAATTTACTGGACAACCTGAGCAGTGAAACCCCCTGCCCACTAACAATAAAAAAGTTGTTCAACTCATAAATGAAGCTTCACTTGCATTCCATTTTAAAAAGATGTCCATTTCTCAGAACTGCAAAATTAAATCATCAAGTAGGGTATTTAAGTGCAATATATTTGTGATAGAATTTTCAAGATGTTAGGCAATTGCAAGTTTTGTTTCTTAATCACTGAACCAATATTTGAAGGTGTTCAAATACAACCACTTCAAAAACTTATATCTTGTGCACCAGTATTCACATAAATAACACACAAGTAATTGAAAATCAGGGTATGAAAAACGAAGACTTGATGCTATGCAGCACTTCAAGGGCTATTAAATTACAGTTAACAACATTTTCATCTCATGCAATGCCTCAGAAATTATAGTGAGCAAAAAAATGCCACAGTGGAGAAGAGGGATGAACCCTCTCCCATTTTCTTTTCGTAAATGTAAAGAATTGAGGTTAAAAGTTATCCCAGCTCCTACAACTATCTCCAGACGGGCCAAGGACCATTCAGAACAAATAAACTTGTAGCTTTAAAACATTAAGTGATTAAATGCAATACTATATCCTACGTTTTGGATGAAAAGTCTCTTTCCAGAAATTACAAGACTCTTATAGCCATGAAGAACCTAAAGAGTTCAAATCTAACCAACATGATACAAAACACAATCAGAGGTCTATGAACAGAACACATCCCTCCGAAATCTTTAAGAGCTTTGTGAACAGTAGATCCCCATGCAGGTGAATATCCTCAGTTTGAAAAGAAACTTGTGCCACAGTAACTCTGAAATGCCTAATGGCAGCATAAGTCCTGTGTCAGTTAACTCTCCACTCCATAGGTTTAGTCCCAAGACCACACTTCCCACAGCGGAAGGGGAGCAGGGAGGAGCACTTGTTGCCATGTTATACTCAAGGCAGATACTGAAGTGACAGTTAAGAAAGAAGAAAAATTATGTAGAACAGAGAAGATGACTGGACTAACACCGTAATGGAAAATTCAACTTAAAATCAAAACTAGAGGCAACAGAAATGGACAGGGAAGCCATTTTTGCAGTCTCATTCATACCTGTCAGTTGATGATGGGCTGAGAGCAGCTGGTGCCTCAGGTGGCTTTTCTGCTGGTTTCTCTTCTTTAGCAGCACTCACAGGCGTAGATTCACAAGTAGCTGCATCTGGTGCTGGTGGTGGAGGGACAGGAGCTGGCACAGGTGCAGTGACTGGTACGGGAGCTGCAGCTGTCACGCTAGCAGCAGTAGTAGCATTCGGCTGCTGGGTTGCCCCAGCAGCTGCTTTGGGCTGTAAGAGGACAACAGAATTCAGACACAGCAAAAAGCTCATAAGCCTATGCTTTCTATGGTCAACACATTACTAAAGTTCTGTTAAGACCATTTCTGTTTGGCATTGCTGCCTCAGCATCAAGCATAACATTATATCTATAATGATTTTATTGTATTTAAACAGGCAACTGATAGTGTCACTTAAGCACTTACTTAGACATCTAAGCAGTCACACTATTTGAGTATGAAGTGAAAAGCAAAGATAAGATCTAAATATTTACAGACGACAATACTCTGAATGTGAAAACAATTTTAAGTTTTTACAAAAGCGTATTTTTCAGAAGAAACTAAAACGGCTGTTCGAAAGACATCTGACAAGCCTAACAGGTCTAAGATTTTCTCATCACTCAAATTTGGAAAGAAGTGACAAAGACAGAAACTGTATTTCATTATGAATGCAATTTGCTGGAAAATAATATGCTGAAAAATTTAAACTTAACCTGCGACAGGTTTTACTTACACACTGTTTACATGCAAAGCACTACATAAATAACATTTTCACATACTTGAGTACTGTAGCAAGCACCAAAAAATCCAGTAGAATCCAGGACAACCAAATTTACAGCAAAAAATTCAGAATGGGTAATACCTGCACATAACTGTAATTTAACCTTCACATCCTTGTTGGAAACATGACTTTTGTGTGGATGCAGTATTAATCCCACTATACAGAAACTATACTTTTCAGAACGCATGTAACTTCCAACTAAAGGATGGAGTTACATTTTCAAAAGCTGAATCACTGTAGTGCCTTACCTACAAATATCCTTAAGGATTGACAGGGCTGACCCCCATCTCTGCCTTACCAAGAGAAATAGTTGAACTTAAACAAACCACAACTACTTATTCTAGGTGAATCACTTTCAGGCAACGTTTGCTTAAACTAGGAAAAATGTATTTACTCCTTTTATCTGAAATGAAAGGATAGGCTAAGAATTAATAACTTAGAGCATGATGGGCACAATAAAGAACATTTTAAGAAGCCTTCGAAGAAAAACACTGAAACACCACTGAGTGTCAGACAAAGTCAGTAGCTGTGCTTAAGTGACATAGCATGTTGTATCCAGAAAAGAATCAAGGAAACAGAAATTTAGCTTAAACACTTAGCAAAAAGATCGTAACACTGAAAAAATTCCTAATTCCAAAACAAAGTTTCTTCAATATAACAAGGCATTGCATCTGGCAGTTCTTCATGGAGACCTATGTTTCTTTTCCTACAAACAAAATTAAAACTGTACTCTGAAATCGCATCTGCACATATTTTCTTGTCCTGAATAAATGTCTCTTCTCCAGGCAAACCATGGTCTAGAAGGTTGGCTGTGCAGGAAGACAGCAATAACAGCTATGTTCAAACACAGAATCTAATGAGCCAATTCCAGACAGAAGTGAAGGGCAACTAACTGAATATAGGTTTTCTTTGTCAGAAGGAGGACCTCTAACTTCATATCCAAGACAGAGATGAAGTCAGTTTTATTCAGATCCCAAAGATCTGGAAGGCCTAGAAAATAAGTGGTTTGATTTTGGAAGCAATCTGGCAACTGGTTAAGAAATGAGATACTTCAAATACATGTCACAGTCATTCCCTTCAATTTGCCATTGCAGTCATTCAGAACTCACAGGTTTGTTGATTGGCATATTTATTCTTTCTGTACCGGTTGTCAAGCTCAGCTTAAAAAGCAACAGCCATGAGTTTTGATAAGCAACATGGCAAGACTGGAAGAGTTGTGTACAGAGGATTTAGTAACAAGCTATCTAGGTTCTCTTCCTCCTTTTAATAACATCACTGAAAAAATAACACAGAGAGACAAGAAAGAAGAAATAGTAAAATCAGCCACTGGCACCTTTTTTTTTTCTTTCATGTAAACATTCAGCACAGAACAACAACAACCAGCGTAGGCAAACTAGGAATGTGAAGTAGTATTTAGTATCTATTTGCACAAGCATTTATTTTTGCTCTTAACCAAAACTTTCATATGATCAAATTCCACTACTTTTAAGATTAGGCATATACAATTACTCATCACAATGGAAAAAAAGAATTAAATAAATGCAATTTCCCTTTCAAAATTAAGACTACTCACTTTTGTCACCATAACCACCACAAAGTTCTTCTCATCTATTTTGTATTCTTTAAGAGCAGTGTCATCATTAAGAATTTTACCTGTCAAATTAAACAGATACAAGTTAGAAAAAAGTTATTTAACCAATCACTGAATGATCTCAGGATTCTGTCATACAAACACAGTTCAAAATAAAACGCACAAAAATACATTTTATGCAGATTTATAAACATTAATAACCCTACAAGAAGTTGTTTTGTTATTAAGTTTTGGCCATAGAGCTACAAGTAATTTTCGTCCTAGGATGTCCACAGTACTAGTTAACTCAAAGATCATTGCTGAAAATGTTTGAGATGCTGATAAATAGAAGCATTAAATCTAGAGTATGATTATTTTTTTTACTTTTAACACAGATATAACTAACGCAGAGGAAAGGCTTTAGTATACAATAAACTTAATTGAATAGCGTATGCCACCTCACACTCTCCAGACGTAGTAAGAAAATTCCTTCCTGCTTATCTTCTATTTGCCCTTCAAATGCAGCCAACTACCTACAGTTCTCTGCCACAGATCAACTTTACCTGCATTAGATAAGTTTGTTACTTTGCAACTTTAACTATTTGTTCTTAGAAGAAGGTTAAAGTGTTGGAAAAAGCTAGAACCATTCCATATCCTGCTATCCTGAGAAAAGGATGAAAACAAATGAGCAGACAAAACAACAGTTTTGATACTTTGTAAGCAGAGCTGGTACTGTGGCAAAACAGATTTGCCTCGTGTATAAAAACAAAAAAACACATTAAACCACAAACTTTTTTTTTTTTTTTTAAGGATAAGCTGATTTAGAGGCAGTACCACACATCAGAAAATTGTCTGCATTTCAGTGAGTTTTATAGTACCTACTTCTATTATTTCTAATTTTCAGAAAGTATTTTACTGTTTTAATTGACTGAAGGTGTGCCAAGGACCACTTCTCCATTTCAAGAGGAAAATGGTTATTTTCAAAACCATTCTCAGTGCCAGTGGAATACAGCACTTAACTGTAACTAGCAGAACACATCCTCGTCCTGATGATCGTCAGGAGATCAATCAGTGCACACACATTATGGCACCTGGAACACAAAGGAGATGGCGCTGTCCTACTTTCCACTGGTTCCACCAGTCTTGCAGGTCAAACAGTCAAGAATGTATTATACGTACTGTGGCAGCAGTAATACCCATAGTAGCTGGTACAGCATCTGATTCAGAACCTACAGCTTTACTTACAAGTTTCTGGCTTAGAGGCACTTTGGGGAAGGAGTCTGCACAATGTATATACGCAGACATCCTACCTACCCAGGACACACCACTCTCAGGGTTTCGAGATTTTACCCTAATACAGATGACAACACAACAGCTCTACCTCACAGATGATTAGAGTTATCTCTTTAAAAATAAATTTGCAAACATTTTTAGTAAAAAACAGTAAACTCTTAATCAGGTTCAGTTGGGATACCACTTTTGCTTTACCAAACTACAAAAATTCTAAAGATTACTTCTATCAAAGTAAAAATGTCATCAATACACTCTCATCTCTTGTCCAAAAAACGCCAAAACAACCAACAATCTCCACATGGTCTTCTATTCTAAGTTGTATTTCCTAATGTTTGCGAGGATTATACAATGCTGCAGATAAATTCTAGCTTCTGAAAATAGTAAAGTCACACGTAATCTTATACAAGTCTTGATTTTTTAATCACAGATAACATTAGAAGTGTCATGCAATTATATACATTGCACAATGCCTTCTGCCTTGTTCATATTTCCTTATTATACATGCAACTTTTACCTTCACACTCTTGATGTGCTCTCCCTTCACTGAAGTACAAGGGACATAAAACTTGCTAAGAAACATAGTCCTAAGAAGTCCATGCAGACACAGGGAAACTCCCGGCTTCTCTTCTGTTAATGTATTTCTATTGTGATCAGTGGCTTCAGCTTATTAGAAGTGGAAAACCAATGCTGTTTACAAAGCAGTACACTGAAGACACAATGAGACTACAAAAGTTTCTTTCAAGTACAGTTTCAGAGAAAAAAGCGCTACAGGGGGTACTGGATTAGAATTCTTTAAGTTCTGACATGAAGCAAGAATGAAAAACTGGACCTTTTTCCTAGTGAAAGCATGGACAAGCCAGGTAGAAAACAGTAAAAAAAAAAAACTAGTACAAAACATTATTTTGAAGTAGATTAGCTCAAATAAAGTAACTTCACGTCTTTACCTAAGTAAAAGTACTTCTCAGTACTTAGAATCTTTGGGAGACTTAACATTCACACCAAAGTGCAAGAAGAACATAAAAAACGTGGCAGATGGAGACATAGTGTTTTCAGAATATCCATTACCTGCATAAATTAGTTTCTGGCCAGCTACTGGAAAAGCATCCTTCCCCCTTTCTGATTCAATCTTCTCTTTCAGCGCCTTCACCTAAAGCACAGAAACAGTCTTAATGAAAAAAAAAAAAAAAAAGGAAAAAAAAAGGAAAAGAAAAAGAAGGTTTGCAATACAAACCAAAATAAGCACACTTTGTTCTATGTTTTAAATACTAAAAAGTAGTTTTCAGTTATAGCATGATTATGTCAAGTTCATCAGTCTTCCAAACACATCACTGTAATCACTTGTAGAGCAATGTGTTCCTTCCCAGATAATCAAATTGGGTACGTAATTTCTCCAGGAGAGGTCTTTAGGTAAAGGTTTACAACACAACACAGTGAAAGATTGAGAAATTCGGGAAAAATACGCTTTTATCTGCTTTTATCTGCTGATCCATTTCCCCTCCCTGTTCTCTCTCTGAATGCAGGGGGTACACATGCCATACACAGCTGACAGCTTTCTTCATCACAATGACCCTTTGGAGAACGCCTGTGTTTTTGGTAAGGTCACCGTGACATTCGATTTAACTCACTGGAATGACTTGAAGCTTTAATATACAAGGACTTGTGCAAAGTGTCCAGTTGTTCATTTTTCAACTCCTTACCCTCCCCCATAATTTTCTGAGCTTTGCATAGCAATTTTAAGCCTACACATGAAAGCATTTTGCTGTATTTACTTTTCTATGCAGACCACTGACGTACAGTCCACTTTCGGAGCACCACATGCAGTCACACTTCAAATGACACCGCTTTAGTTGTTATGTACCAGAATGCCCACATTCTCCACAGAAACTGCATAACACTATCCTGAGCAGACAAAGGATGTTCTTGTAGAAGCATTTCTTTACTGACAGATTTGAAATCACCTTTTAAGACAAACTGCCTGCACACAAACACTGAATCTTACTGACAGACATTCGCCTGTGTAAAACAAAGACAACTGATGTGTTACAAACTCACTACTACAAACTAACTCCATATGCTAAAGCTTTCTTTTTTCCTGAATATTTCATAAGCTTTTTTCATGAAACATTGCAACTGAGGTGCACATATCCAACTGTTTAAGCCGCTAAGAATGTGAAAATGTGTTTATCCTGACAGCTTCATCTGACTGGCAACTATTTGTGCCACAGGTAGCTGGTACCATTACCATTTTTTGTTAATTTTTAAAACTGTAGCTCACTATTAGCATTACTTGATTAATAAATACACAGAAAAAAAAAAAAGTAAGGGGGGGAGGGGGCTAAATGGTAAGTATTTATTGAGAAGTGGAGCTTTGTGATTTTCAAGGTAATTAAAATCGGTCACCCACTTCACATGCCAGTCATGCTGCCTGGTTTCACTTTATTCTTCTGTAAATGATGTCCTAGACCTTCGTGTTACCTACCTCCTTTTCCTTCATTGCTCCCCTCACTTTTTCTCCCTCTTCCCCTCAGATTTTATTTCTGTGTTTCTTTATCAGTCTCTTTCCTGGGCTATTCCTTTCAGTTTGGATGTTTGGTCCGAAAGGACAGAACCAAAATTTAACACTCACATGTGAGTGATGGTGCCCAAGTCCTTTGCTTGGAGCTTGACAACTAGCGCTTGGTCCCAGTCATCCCTGAGGTCCTCCACGGGCAGGTGTCATGAGCCACAGTGGCACTGGACACAAGAACAAACTACACATTGGCTCCTCAAAGAACAGATGCAATCTTTGGCTAAAGTCTGATGATACAGTGGCTGTGACTAGCTTCTTAAAGGTATTTTGAAAAACTGGAAGTGAAGAAAAGGCAAGGCCGTTTGTTTTCAGTACTGGTCTTCTTTATTCTCTGCCGTACACATGTCAACCAATTTAAGAACAGATCATATATTAAATTCAAACTAATTACTTCAGTTCTCAGACACACTTTTCCAGATGACAATCCACAAAAATCCAAAACAAATTTAAGCTTAACATAGCTCATCTAATTTACAGTATTTTGCTAAGTATATACATAGACACACTGCTGTTTGCGAAGGCAAAGGTCACTAACAAAGGTCTCATTTAAATGGACATTCACTCTACTGTGAACTTTTACCATTCAAATACTCTTATGTGTTATGGTGATTGACAGTAATTTAATATGTCACATGCATCAACTTATTAATTAAAAATTCTGTTGTTAATTAAAAATTCTGTATGTAGTTCAAGTTGTTCCTGTAAAACTGAAAATAAAAATGAGTCAAGTAACTTCCAGAAAATACATTCCTGAAGACTACTTAACTGTGTTATACAGAACAGTAATTTACATAAAGGAATCTGTCACATCTCAACTGAATTCACGTAAGTGATCATACGTATTCAAAGGAGAAAACTAAAAGGATTTATACTAAAGCCAACTCTTAACTACCATAGCTTGAATCTGCATCCTCCTGTTAGAGACAGAAGTTCAATAATCACTCAGGCTAGAAGTTTTTGTAAACAGTGCCTGCCTGCACTTTTGGCTTTTATCACAGCCTAGTAAGAGAGGCCAAAAACACTTCATTTGAAGGGGGATTCAACAGTAATTCTCAGAATGAAAAGAAGGAACTGATTACATCAGATACACCCAATTTAACAGTAATATGCTAGGGACATAAAATTTTCTCTTGTAGTTCTAACTGGAATGACTGAAGACTCAGCACCCACTAACGAGAAGATACTTGTGCCCTTAATTCTGCTGACAGAAAAGGAATACATAAGAGTGACCCCTAAACACCCTGTATGTCATCAGATACAGTAGTCCAAACCAGATACATCTAGGCTTAAAC
>VXBW01000851.1:0-28838 GCA_013400375.1 Thinocorus orbignyianus
AGTACTCCAGGTGGGAGTACTCCCACCATGACGTCTGCCATATTGGCTTCCCCCTTGATTCTTACCCATAACACATTCTCACTGTTAAGTTCTAGGCATTAAAATCAGTCCCTGACATAGAGGGCCGCCTCACCGCCTCTCATTCCTTGCCTATCCCTTCTGAAAAGTTGGGAGCCATCAGTGGCAGGACTCCAGTTGTGAGAGTCTTCCCACCACGTTTCCGTGATGGCAACTAGATCACAGTTTTCCTGCTGGTCAACAGCTTCCAACTCTTCCTCTTTGCTGCCCATGCTGCGTGCATTCGTGTAGATGCACTTCAGCTTGCCTAACTGTCCTGCCACTTATTTTCTGGGGGACAAGCCTTAATTCCCCAATTATTAAAGCATTTTTAAATTAATTTCCAACTGCATGGCTGTTCAGATGCAGCACTCACTTGCTCAGGCCCGCCTCCTTCACGGTTTTCTGCCAGATCTGTACCTTCTGCTCTCGCTGATTCAGCGCCTTCTGATAGGCCTGGGGAAGCCCACCCGGCGTCTCCGTGGTGTCTCCTTCCATCTCAAAAGGAATCACGAAGGTGTAGAAGTCTGAGGGTGGCAAGAGGCGGAAGACACCAGTGTCACCGCTCTCCTTGCACACCAGCATGGGGCTGTCCCAGTAGTTCGGCAGAGTGGCCAAGCCCACCTGAGCCATGTGGTCTTCAAGCATGGGGTAATGGGTGTGGAAAGGGGCAAAGCTGATGGCTTCGTTCCCCAAAAGGATGAGGGGTTGGGTAGGTGTGAGAAGGTAAAAAGTACAGCCAGAAGTGGAAGAAAGGCACAAACGATGGCAAACCACAACCACCTTGACGTTGTCACAGCTGTGGACGTGAACAGACGCCTGCACGGGGCCAAGGACAAAAGTGCTGTTGCGGCACTTCTCAATGGTCACGGACCTGCCAAGGAACAGGAATGAGGACACAGTGAGCAGGAAAGACCCAAAGCAGAACTTTTTCACTGTTTAGTCCATCTAAAAAGAACTTAGAGCTTGAATAAACTCGCTGAGAAGACATCTCGGTGTGCCTCAAGAGAGCGAAAACTCACCGGAGAGGAGAGAGGAGGTAAATGAAGGACTCGTTGCAGCGATGGATTCTCACGTGAGCCCCCACCAGGGTGTCCGAGCTCTTGGCCAAGGTCTGCTTGTAGACCTGGCTCATGATCACCATGGGGAACACCTGAGGCACCCTGTAAGTACTGCAGGCGATCTTTGCTCTCCTGGTCGTTCCTTCAACTGCAAAATAAAAAGTTAGGAGAGGTGTTTAGAATGAGGGGGGGAAAAAAAGACATAAAAAAGGCTACAGCCGATTCCTATAAAGACACAGATGTTCTGGGTCACTGACCACATCACTCAGCAAGCCCTCCAGAAAATAAATGCCCAAAGCCCCAAGGACAGCACCATCAAACTGAGGCACTCCATGCACCAGTCACACCGTCCACGAGTGTCTACTGGGCAGGTCAGCAGCACGTAGCAGAAAGAAGCTCCAGAATTCAGGGCATGTTAAAACATAAAAAACCACTTCAAGATTATTCAGAGGCAGGTAAAGTCTCCCATAAGCTACAGACAGCCCTGACCCAGGCATCTCCATTACCAGTTTGTTCCTGAACACAAGATTTAGCTTGGCAGGAAGATCTGTAGGGTAATTTTTCTGTTGAAAGTAGAAACAGCATGTTCTAAAACAGTGAAATGCTCCCTCTGCTGTACAACCCTTGAGCAACCTCACAGCCCTACCTAATCCACAGCCACTCTTATGACTCTGCAGTCAGAGGAAACAAAATAGGAACCTGAATTTTTTTTTTCTCCTAAGGCAGAAGGTGCCTCAGCTCCACTGCCGTGTCCTGGCAGGTCAAGGAATGCAATTCAAGGCAAGGAAAACTAGGCCAGTTCCCAGCTTTGCCACAAACACATCCTGTTAGCTATCCTCTGTGTCCAGCTGTACTTGGATGAGGAGGACAGTGATGCTGGCCTCACTCAGAGTGGACGTGGAAAAAGTCACTCCTGTTTGCTCACAAAAGAGCTCCAAGGACCAGAAAAATATACCCTCCAGCCCCCAGACTCACCTCTAAGCTGCCACCTTCCCCATCTCCACTGCCAGGAGGAGGAAAAGCAGGCAAGCCCCTGCGCCAGTGCCAGATCCCCCAACAGCAAGAGCAGCCAAGACTGAGAAATTATTTCTAAAAATAAGAAGCAAGACCTGTAGCTACCTTGCTGCGCCCAGGCCAGCTTCTTCCCAGATTTGAGGCATGCAGTCATTCCAAAAGGGTTTGTCGTCAGGCAAGACCGCAGCCAGTTCTCTAGTTTAGGCAAGGAGAAGGTTCTGGAGACTTTGGAGTAACCATTCTGGGCTTGACAGGGCTGCCAGAGGGCAAGCTCATGCAGAGGATGCACCGTCCTGGATTTGTTCACTGTCCCTTCAAGAAGAAAGCTGAGGGCACAGAAGGCTTCATAGGACACGGAGCTACTATGGGTGGCATGGGAGGAGGCAGGGTGCTGCTCCGGCTCCAGCAGCAACTCCAGCATCTCTGAGAGGTGGCTCTGCAGGAAGGCACGGTGCTCCTGATCGTTCCAGTTCTTAACAGGTGGAAAAACACACAAAAAAAGGAGGTGAGTTCTCCCAGAGCTGTCAAGCTGCCTCGACTGTGTTCAGTTCTGGAGTCCTCAACATAGAAAAGACATGAAACTGTTGGAAGAGGTCCAGCGCAGGGCCACCAAGATGATTAGAGGGAGGGAGCAGCTCTCCTCTGAGGACAGGCTGACAGAGCTGGGGCTGTTCAGACTGGAGAAGAGAAGGCTCAGGGGAGACCTTGGAGTAGCCTTCCAGGATGTGAAGGGAGCTCCAGGAGAGCTGGGGAGGGACTCTTGGTCAGGGAGTGGAGGGACAGGACAAGGGGGAAGGGTTTTAAATTGGAAGAGGGGAGATTTAGATGAGATATTAGGAAGAAGTTCTTTCCTGTGAGGGTGGTGAGGCCCTGGAACAGGTTGCCCAGGGAAGTTGTTGATGCCCCATCCCTGGAAGTGTTTAAGGCCAGGTTGGATGGGGTTTGGAGCAACCTGCTCTAGGGAGAGGGGTCCCTGCCCAGGGCAGGGGGGTTGGAACTGGATGATCTTTAAGGTCCCTTCCAACTCTGACCATCCTATTCTATTCTATGACTTTACGCAACGTATCTTCGCTTTCACCCATTCTAAAAGGGGGAAAGCAAAGTCAAAGGTGGGGCTCTCCGTTGCTCACTGCCACTCTGCTCTTCCAAAACACAGTATCCCCCCAGGAAAGAAAAAAACCCAACCATTTAATGTTGTAAGTGCCAAATATTTCATTCTAGAAAGCAGACACAGGCTCTCCTACAGTCTCTTCCCACATCAGTTCAGCCAGCTGCTGCTGCTGGCAACTGAAGGTAGGGAACAAATCAATACCTGACACTCAAGGTCTCCCAACTGCTCTATTGGAAAAAATCACTGCAAAATCACTGCTTCAGACCTTCAGATGTGATTCAGTGCCACCTCCCCAGGCACTGCAGGGGAAAAAGAGCCCAGGGCCATTTCTTCACGGGTGAGCAGACCAATAAACCAACCGACCTCTGAAAGAATCATTAGTTCAAATTCTAGAGGTCTCCAGACCCCCAAAAAAGAAGCAAGAGACTAGAATGATGGCAGGCATTAACAAAACAACCTTTGCTGGCCTGCAACCTGCAGTACAAACACCACCACAGCTGTGATCACACCTTGTCCTCACCACCTGCAAGGGCTGTAGCCCAAAGGGTGTAACAAGCAGCTGTGAGTGTCTCGTCTGGCAGCTGGACATCCCTGTGCTGTGACAGGGACCCCCTCGTGTCAGACGAGTCTATCTACATTATTTCAAAAAGGGGGCACAGTTTGGGTATTGCCGGAGCTGGGGGGCATCCCACCCCACCACACAGAGAAAAGTAACACCAGTGCAGACAGCCCCCATCTCGTCAGGACCAAAACCTCTGAGAGGGACCAATTTTTACCCTGAAGGTGTTATTAAGCCTTGGAATGGGCTGCTCAGGGAAGTGGCTGAGGCACCATCCCCGGAGGGAATTAAAAGACAGCTTAGCATAGCGCTTAGAGACAAGGTTTCTTTTTCCTAATAGCCACAGCTTCTCTGGGCAACCTCTTCCAGTGCCTCACCACCCTCACACCAAAGAAGTTCTTCCCAATATCTCATCTCAATCTCCCCTCTTCCAATTTAAAACTGTCACCCCTCATCCTATTGCTGCACTCCCTGACCAAGAGTCCCTCTCCAGCTCTCCTGGAGCTCCCTTCACATCCTGGAAGGCTGCTCCAAGGTCTCCCTGGAGCCTTCTCTTCTCCAGGCTGAACAGCCCTAGCTCCCTCAGCCTGTCCTTACAGCAGAGGGGCTCCAGTCCTCCCAGCATCTTGGTGGCCCTGCGCTGGACCCGTTACACCAGGTCCATGTCCCTTCTCTGTTGAGGACTCCAGAGCTGGACACAGGACTTCAGGTGGGGCCTCAACCTGAACAACCCCACGGCCACCCTTACCTTGTTCTCGCTGGTGGATTTTCCAGTCAGGCTGAGCGACTTGGTCCGGGGGCTGGGCCATTCCTCCCCAATCAGAGACCTTCGCAGGGAGACCTTGTTGATTTGCTGGACGTAGAGGAAGAGCAGGAACTGCAGGGTGTCTACCGACAGCTAGCCAAGAGGAGGAGAAAAAGAGGCGTTAGGATGGGTTGGGCTGTCCCCACACCGCCCAGCCGGGGACGGGGGCTCCTGCCTTGCTCCGCTCCTGCTCCAGCTCATCGGGGTCGGTGCAGGCTGCTTCTGCCTCGGCCCACTCCAGGCGGCGTGGCGGGTTTGGTGGGAGAAGGCTGTAGAAGAGGTCGAAGTAGAGCCAGGCCAGGCCGCGGCCTAGCTGCAGCTTCCCACAGGCGATGTGCCGCCAGCGGGGCCAGCGCAGCCGCGGGAAGCAGCCCTCGGCTGCCGACCGCGCCCGGGCGTAGGCTGCCACCTTCCGCAGGTAGTGAGGGCTGAGGCGGGCGGGCGGCGGAGCCGGCAGAGCGCCCACCATGAAAGGCTCCGTCTTCACCCACAGCCGCACCGCCGCCTCCATGGCGACTGCCGCCTCCATGGGCACCGCGACCGCCTCTCCCCACTTCCGATGCTAGGCCGCGCACCAACGAGACGGCCCTTCTCTTCCACCTTGGAGGACTCCCCATACGCCCCGCTTCTATTGGGCGAGAGAGCTGCCAATCCACGCCCCTGCCCGGCGATTGGCGAGAAGGCGGTGAAGTGTTCGCAGGCGATAGGCTGGCGGTGGGTGACGCTCTCCTATTGGTCAGCTGCGCCGGTGTGCCGGGTTCTTCCGCTTACGGCGGCTAATGGTGGCCGGCCCGCGGCAGGCGGCTCTAGAGCCTCCTGGAGACCGGCGTTCCCCCGCCATGGCTCCTGGCTGGCTCGGTCGCCTCTGTTTTCTCCTGCTCTGCCTCTGCGGCGAGGCCGCCGCCGGGTGGGTGTCTCCTCCGGGCCCACAAACCCCCGCTGGGCTTCCCCCACAGGCTTTGGGCCTCTGTCCCCCCATCAGCGCTGGGCCCACCCCTTCCCCGCCCCGGGCCCGGCGCTGAGGGGGCTTTATTCCACTCTTTTTCCTTCCTCATTCCCCCCAGGAGGGACTTCTACAAGATCCTGGGGGTGTCCCGCAGCGCCTCTATCAAGGATATCAAGAAGGCCTACCGCAAACTGGCGCTGCAGCTCCATCCCGACAGGAACCCCGACGACCCCCGGGCGCAGGAGAAGTTCCAGGACCTGGGAGCTGCCTATGAGGTGAGGCCGGGGGTTTTCCCCTCTTCCCCGCCGTGGTTGTGGGGGCCCGGGGTGTGTGGGGGCCCCCGTGGTGAGAGGGGCCTGATATAGCTGCTAGAGAAGGAGATTGGTGAAGGCGTGCACCCTGTTGTAAGGAACTCAGAGAACTTTCAGCCTCTCCGATGCCGTGTGGGGTGGGCAGGGCTCGTGGTGAAACATATGAGAGTGTGGAGCTGAGCTTGGCCCGCAAGTAGGCTCGTGAAGCTTAGAATTGTAGGATGGCTTGGATCAGATAGAACCTTAAACACTATCCCTGGGCGGGGACACCTCCCACCACACCAGGCTGCTCCAAGCCCCATCCAGCCTGGCATTGAACCCCTCCAGGGATGGGGCAGCCACAGCTTCTCTGGGCAACCTGGGCCAGGGTCTCACCACCCTCACGCCAAAGAAGTTCTTCCTGAGATTGGAAGTCAAAGCCTCCTTTCTCTGCCACGTACACTCATGCTAATGCAATTTCAGCAGGGTGAGAGGATCTGTTTCTTCCATGTTCTCTGTCCCTTTTGTCTCCTTTCTGCCACTGTTGGTTTCCATCTGCTCCTGCTGGCCCCCGTGGAGCAGAGGGCCCCTGGGGAAGATGGTGTTGACCAGCCAGGATTTGTAGAGGTGGTTCCACAAGGATCTTACCTGCACTAGTGGGTTGTTTGGGTGGGAGCTTTGTGTCCTCTGAGGAGCTGAGCTTCAGAAGGAAGAGCCTGGGGTTCTGCTGCAGAGTGCTGGTGCTGCTCAGCCTGCAGCTGTGGCTCCTGCCTCCATCCCTGATGCTCCTCTGCTCTTTAGGTTTGCTCTGCAAATGGAAAACGAATGAGGAAGTGAGCGAAACAGCTTGAATGCATTCCTCTTTGGTCAAAAAGAAAACACATTAACTTTATTTTCGTATAAGAGGTGAGGTGGGACCTCTTTTTAGCTGAGAATTAACTGCTCATAAGTAAATTGGCTGAAGGATCACAGGGGAACCAGTGATTCGACAGAACTGTATTTCTTTTTAGGGGAAAAAGGTATTTGTTACCTGTCACTTGCAGCCCCTGCAGACCAATGCCCATGGTTTACACTGAAACTGTGGGTTTGTCATTGCTGTGAGTTGGGATCTTGTCACATTTGACTGCACTTTACACACAGGAGGCATTTCTCCACTTCTTCCCAAGTCCCAGTGTGTTTAAGTGACAGCTGAGAGTACTTTTTCTACTAAAAACATTGGGGAGAAAATGGTTGTAAAATCAAGTCATGGGGGGATGTGGTGGCAGGAGCAGCTGAGCTTTTGTGAGCAGTGACTGGGTGTCCCTCCCTAACCAGAGCGTTACTGAAACACAACATGTGAGGTTCCAGTGCTAGCACAGCCAGTGTGACTGCAGCCAGCTCGTGCTGGGGAGGATTAAACTTGGAAATCTCCCTTCAGGGTCTTTGCTTGAGGGCTGCTTGGAGGACAGTGAAAGATCTGGACTCATTTAGCCAGGAGAAGGTGAAGGCAGGAGGTTTGAATGCTGCTTCTTGAAGAGATGCATCGGAATATTGAAATCCAGTATTGATAGGATGTGGTTTTTAAAATAGGCTTGGCAGAACCTATTTTTGATGTCTTGCAAGGTTTGCTTTTGTCTCTGTGTTTAGCCAGTACAGCTTGCAAACCCTCCTGCTAAACAAGCTACAAGATGCAGCGTGTGGATTTGATTTGGGCCAAAGGGAGCTGGAGTTCTGGATCCCTTACAGCCTCAACCAGGATGTTTTTTGCCCCAAAGCAACAGCGTCAGCCAGCTGGTTATCCACAGCAAAGCCTTTAAAAAAAAAAAAAATACAATTGCAGGGAAAGTAGGTTAATTCAATTACTGGGTCTCCTTCGTTTTAGCAGCCAAAGTGATTTCCACCCTGCAGCTGTGTGGTCTGAACAGTTGTTTTAATTAGACAGGAGAGTGATCCCATGTGAGGGAACCGTAGTCGTTAGTCTCAGGATGGTTTGAGGGTGGAGTTTCCAGGGCTGGCTTGTGGTTTTTTTTTCCCCCTCAGCTTACCTACAGTAGTTGCTTTGCTCTGAAGGCAACCTAACGAACCAGAAGTGTCTTCACAGGGCTTGAAATTGTGTTCTGGGAGTTGTCTTCTCCACCAGCCTGTGGAAAAATGGAAAGGCAAATATTTTGTGGTCTTGATTGCTTTCTTACTGCTTGTGATCTCCTCAGTGCTGTGTGGTACTCTACCAGATGATCTCTGCTCTGACTCCAACAGGTTGTAAAATGGAAAGCTTATCCCAGTTTTAGGAAATGTGTGTTTTAATGCAAATTATGAAGTGGCAAAGGGAGAACTGAAGTCTTACCTGCAAGGGAAGTTAGTAAAATTGCTGTTGTTGAGGTTGTTTTTTTCCCTCCCTTGCTAGCGTTTGTCTTTGGTTACAATTTCAGTCTGGTTTTCGTTGTTTAGCCAGCTTCTCCACCCTTTTAGCTCCTTCTCCACCTGTTTCCACTCCTCTCTAGCCTTTTGAGAGCTGGCCTGGCCATTTAGGATCAGCAGGGGACAGAAGGCTAAATGTGACTGGAAAGTTCGGGATCTCTGGAGGACAAAAAAGCCAAGATGGATACTTAGGAATTAAAACTGAAGCTGTGCAGTCTTGAAAGCCACGTGTGTTGGGATGTGTTAGTCTGTACTGAAGTTTCTTCTAACTTTTCGTGCCTTTAGGAGTGCGGGCCAGCTCTGACCGGTGCAGAGTGGCTGTTTGGCAGGTTTTGGTGTGTCAGGCGACGTTGCCATCGTTGCTAATTGTTGTGAAATAGTCAGAGAAGCACATGTCCTGTGTGCTTGAAACCCAAACTGTGATATTTCCAGTGTGTCCTGCTTTATAGGAACTGATTTCAACTATTCCTTCTGATTTTTTTTTATTTATTTCTTGTAATCCTTAAGATAAACTTGGTATTGTTTATATTTTCCATGTTGCTTCTGCTGTTTTAATCAACTAACCATACTTTTTATGGAGTTGACTGATAAATGTTTAACTTTCCTGGTCCAGTGCAGCTGGTGAGTCTTAGCTGGTGCTTCTAGAACATGAAGCACTGCTGCTTGTCCCCCAGTGAGGCCAACTGGGGAGCTTCTTCTGGGAGCTGTGTTCCCAGTTCAGCTGAGGTTGAATGTCTTGTCTGCCTGTGTCCCCTTGCCAGGTGCTGTCGGATGAGGAGAAGAGGAAGCAGTACGATGCCTATGGCGAGGAGGGGCTGAAGGATGGCCACCAGAGCTCCCATGGAGACATCTTCTCACAGTAAGGAGATTTTTGCCACTTGAAGCTCTTCTGTAGTTGGAACTCTAATATTGTGACGCTCACACTTTGTGTTAGACCCAGGCAAATCCGATGTTGAGGTCTTTTACCCACTCGGGAGACACTGATCTGAAGTGACAGTTGAGAATTTGAAGGAATTAAATTTAGAGTGGGTAATCCCACCTGCAGCTTTCACTTGTCTTGCATCAGTCAAAAGCAGTTGAGTAGGACCCAGTGGTGTCTTCCCATGGGGGCAGCTCTTGCTCATTGGGCAAGCTGCGTTGGCGGCGTGGGTGGTTTGTAAGAGGCTACAGCTGCGTTAACACAAGAAAGTTCTTACACGTTTATCTGGTCTGTGATTTGATGTTTTTAAACCTGTTGGCATGAATCGTGTGAAGTTTGGGGGCCACTTTTGAACAATAATGCTGTAGCAGATTACACCCTATTTCAGAGCAACTGTAGAACTTGAGTCATTAAAATCTGACAGCACTTGTGTGTTCCCCAGGTGGGAACCTGATTTTCTTTGTTTTTACACCAAGAAGAACCAAAGAATATTGACTAAAACAATTCCTGGAGCTGTTCATCTCGTGTAATCCTTTTGGGTGAGAACTCTCACTGTCTGCTGGTCTATTTGGGGGAAAAATAAGCAAACTTGCTAGGAAGGTTTTTTTAATCTTCATGCCTTTTCTCCTCCAACTACTGCAAACCTGCTAGAACTGACTTGCAGGGCTGGGATGCAGCACTGCCCAGAGTTTGCACCTCATGGTAAGGGTGGCTGAGCACCAGTGCAGAGAGGCCTTCCCTTAGGCAGTGGGCGGATTTTGAGCTGTTGGCATTCAACTCCTGCTCCAAAACTTGTTCTCATTAGTGTGGAAAACTCTTCCAAAGAAACAGCTTTAGAATCATAGAATGGTCAGAGTTGGAAGGGACCTTAAATATCATCAAGTTCCAACCCCCCTGCCCTGGGCAGGGACACCTCTCCCTAGAGCAGGTTACTCAAAGCCCCATCCAACCTGGCCTTAAACACTTCCAGGGATGGAAACACTTTGTTTGAAGGTGTTAGCTTGGGTCCTGGAAGAGCAAAAAGAAGCATCTGGATTTATTATCCTGCTTTTGTACTGTGAGGAACCTGTTCTCCAGGAGACTGGAAGCACAGAGTCATAAAATGGTTAGAGTGGGAAAGGACCTTGAAGATCATCGAGTTTCAACCCCCTGCCCTGGGCAGGGACACCTCCCACCAGCCCAGGTTGCTCCAAGCCCCATCCAGCCTGGCCTTGAACCCCTCCAGGGATGGGGCAGCCACAGCTTCTCTGGGCAACCTGTTCCCGGGTCTCACCACCCTCATAGCAAAGAATTTCTTCCTAAGATCTCATCTAAATCTCCCCTCTTTCAGTTTTTTTAAACCCATCAAATGTGCTCAGCGAACTGATTTGATTCTACCTTGGGTGACTCTCTTCATCCAAGCCTCGTTTGATCAGAATCCCTTCCTGAACTAATTGATGTGCATTACTCCAGCTTCTTTGGCGACTTCGGTTTCATGTTTGGAGGGAACCCTCGCCAACAAGACAGGAACATTCCCCGAGGAAGCGACATCATCGTGGACCTGGAGGTTACACTGGAAGAGGTGTATTCAGGAAACTTCGTAGAAGTAAGTTTGACTGTTTGCCTGTTGGGCCTTCCAGGTCTTCTGAGGTTTGAGAGACCTGGCCTGGTCACTGCACGGAGTAATATCTTCTCCTAAAGAACTGAAATAGATGCTTTTTTGCTCAGTATCTGACAGCAGAGGGTGTTGTGATGCTGTTTACTAGCAGTTAACTGAAGAAACAACACATTTACAGAGATATTGCCCATGGTAACAGTCAGTAAAGGGATGCTTCTTGTCATAATAGCTTGTTTGTTGGCTGTCTGTGAGTAACTGTAGGTTTTTGATTGCTGTAGCCCAGTTGGAGAGGGTGTAAGTGGTCTCTCTGGAATTTAGTGTTGTTTGAGGGCCCATTCATAAGCCTCAAATGCGTTTTGCAGTTCTTGCAAAACCTTGTTGAGGATTTTTTCCACCCTCTTTATATGGCCAAACATGTCACTGCAGATTTCTGATTACGTACTTTGGTGGTCTCTTAATTTTTTTTATATTTTGTTTTAAGCAAGCTATGCTTCTGGTGCTGACAATCCCTGCTATTCTGCATGTTGGGGTTTGTGTTGGTTGAGTTTGTGTTTTGTAATGTGTAATGTAAAGTTTGTGTTTGTGTCTGGGTAAATGGGGACCTCCAAATAACCTTATCCATTTTGTAGAATGAGGAAGGTATAGTAACCAGCAGTGTCAGATGTTTCATCCTAGAGTTACCTCCCCTATTTAGAAAGATGTGCCAGAAAAAGAAAGAGAATGGTAATAGTATTGTCAGACAGGATTATTTGGGTTTTTTTTCCCCTAATATTTTGGTATTTAATATTTGGTCGGCAAGAAGTGCAAGGTGAAAACTTACTGGGTATCTTTACCAAGACCATGTGGAGCTACTGTGGAGGCAGCAGAGGGTGCATTAAATAGACAAACCCAAACTATATTCGCATTGTTTGAGAGATCCAGACCTTCGTGGAGACCCAGGAGTGCCACCAGTGCTGGTGTCAACTTCTTCCTCTCTCGTGTAGGTTGTCAGGAACAAGCCAGTGGCAAGACAGGCGCCTGGCAAGCGGAAATGCAATTGCCGGCAGGAGATGAGGACCACCCAGCTGGGCCCTGGGCGATTCCAGATGACTCAAGAGGTGGTTTGTGATGAATGTCCCAACGTCAAGTGAGTTTTAAGCTCTTTGCTTCTCTAGGGATGTTTATTCAAAACCTGCCACTAGGTGGAGGAAAGTGTCCGTACTTCCAGCAAGACCTGGGGAATTCGGAGACTCTTAGCACAGGTTTCTCATTCCAAGGACCCAGTCTTTATTCTTCCAGTGGAGGTGACCAGCTCTGTTAGACATAGAGCTCCTCGGTTTGTTCTTTCAGCCTCTTATTCCTTGAATAATCGGCCATACTCATTCAGAGTGGAAATCCCACAACTAAATCTGAATAAACAATGTCTGGGAAGCCCATAGTTTCCAGCTGGGAACAGTTGGGCATGGAATACTGTGGTGTAATCTCACATCCAGACACTGACTGTGCATTTAGGAGCTTAACTGGGCCTTATCTGCTAGATGAGTGTCAGCACTCAAGAAAAGGCAGTACTCGCCCTCCAGTTTTAGATGTGACGAGAGAGTGGGGGTTTTCTAACGTAAGTAGATGTTGAAAACTCAATGCTTGCTCTTCCCCCTCACAGGCTTGTGAATGAGGAGCGAACGCTGGAAGTGGAAATAGAGCCAGGCGTGAGGGATGGGATGGAGTATCCCTTCATTGGTGAAGGTACGTGTGTGCCCTGCTGCTCAGCTTTGACTCACTCCTGTTCTGTGAAGGTGTCCAAGCCCTGCTTTGGTGACCCAGCAGTACGTGTGGTTTGAAGTGCTGCATCTTCTGCAGGCTGCTGAGATCCAGGAGCACACACTTTGCTGAGTCTGAATAATCCTCCAAGTTCCTGCTCCCTTTGCGCGCGCGCACACACACACACACACACACATTCACACTCTAAATCTGATGTCTCAGATAACTTTTGAGTAGAACCATCTGTGCCAGGCTTGAGTACCTGAGGAAATCCCTTCTGCCCGAGGAGATAAGTCCTTCAACAAGCAACTGCTGTCATTAGCATTCAGGCCAGTGTTTGAGAAAGCAGAGAGGTGGGAGCTCATTGAGGCAATAATCACAAAGTCCTGGGCTCTTCAGGAACAGATACGTGTAAGCAGGGGTTTTGGTCATGTAAAGATCGACTAATTGGCTTTTTTCCTTTAAAATCTGAGCTGCAAATCTTTAGGATACCGTTTGTTTCTTCAGTTGTTGTTAACTGCCTCCTTTAAACACAGCCTTTCTGTCTTCTCTGCAGGTGAACCCCATGTTGATGGGGAGCCAGGTGATTTGCGCTTCCGAATAAAAGTTCTTAAGTAAGTAGCTGGCCCTTGTCAGACTGCTCCTTCTGGTTCAGCTAAAGAAAGCTTGCAAGCAACCTCCTGGCCAGCATTGCCAGCTTGGCTGGCGTGTAGCTTACCCTTCAGCCGAGCTGGTGCAGCCAGAGATCTGGCCATGGAGGGTGTTCAACCGCGGTAACACCAGAGTAACTGGATTCACCACTGTCAAGACGCTACAATAATTCCACTTTTATTTTGCTTGGCTGGAATTCTGGCTTACATTAGTAGCTCCTGTGTGAATCACGCCAAATATCTCCGGTTTTCCATAAACATACCATCTCCCTATTGTAAGGAAATGCACTGCTGAGGAGATCATTGGCATGAGTCACAACTTCTTGACACGCCTCACTGCCCTAGAAATAGAAAGGTTATTAGTGGTACATATCTCACACAGGAAAACGAAGCTCAATTTTGTTCATTCTTCACTTCCTCTCCCATTTGTGAATGCTCCAAACTCCCCAGTGGGCTGGGGGGGGAAGGTAAAGGACCTATTTCTGCTATGGGGAAGGAGAAAAGTTCCGTGACCTTTATTTCTGCAGGCACCCAGTCTTTGAAAGGAGAGGAGATGACTTGTATACAAACGTGACAATCTCGCTGGTCGAGGCACTTACAGGCTTTGAAATGGATATTTCCCACTTGGATGGGCACAAGGTGAGGCGAGGGTTTGCTTTCTTGCTGTGTGGAAACAAAACTTAGCCCTGGGTGCCCTGGACTGAGGGTTCCCTCGCTCAGGGTCTGTGCACCTGCTGGTTGCGTATGGTCTCCCCTCTGCTAGAGACTTGCAGACACATTCTTGTGGCCAAAAAAAAGGCTGCATCCAAGGGGTGTGCACAGTGTGGGTCTGGGTTCCAGGCTGTCATAGAATCATAGAATGGTCAGAGTTGGAAGGGTCCTTAAAGATCATCAAGTTCCAACCCCCCTGCCCTGGGAACCTCTCCCTAGAGCAGGTTGCTCAAAGCCCCATCCAGCCTGGCCTTAAACACTTCCAGGGATGGGTCACAGCAGTTTATTGCATGTGGGGCCTTGGGTGGTGGCAGTTCTGGCATGTGTCCTGGCAGGAATGCTGCTTGGACCCCCGAATATCACTGACTTTGGATAAGTTGAAGCTTTTCAGTGGGTTGGAAAAGGCACTGGGGTACGGGCACAGAACACTAGTAACACTCCGAAATTTCTCTTGCCTCTAGGTTCACGTTGCTCGGGATAAAATCACAAAACCTGGGGCCAAACTCTGGAAGAAAGGAGAAGGTCTTCCAAATTTTGACAACAATAACATCAAAGGCTCGCTAATCATAACATTTGATGTGGAGTTCCCTAAAGAGCAGCTGACAAACGAGCAGCGGGAAGGTGCGTGCTCTAAAGCTCCTGCCATGGCAGCCGCCTGCGTGGACCTCAGCCCAGTGCTGATAAGAGCTTGGCACAACCACAGCAGTGCCCTGTGGCTGTCGGGGGGGATCTCTGCTCTCCCTGTGCCCCTTGTACAACATAACACAGTTGGCCCGTGCCCTGTGATTAACTGCTGTTTCCCTTGGAAGCAGGCAAGGTGCTGGGATGTGCCACTGCTTGGGATGTAGCCCTTGGCAAGCTCATGGGTGCTTTGTTCCATAGCTGGCCATCTGGGCTGGGAACCTTCCTGAGCTTAGCCTCCCTTTGCTGTGCCTTCCCTGGAATGGCATCACAAGCTGTTTTCCAACCCCTGTTTCCACTTTTCTTGGAGGTGAGACTGGTGAAAGTCCCTCTGCTCGAGGGTAAAGTGTGTCAGGCAGCATCGGGAGAAGGATTGTTCCTTTCCGCATCCCCTCCTACCCCAGGTGCTTTGTTTTTGTAGGGAAGGATGCAGTGCAGATGTCTGGTGGGAAAGATCTGCTTTTCAGCTTCTTGCTTGCACGGAAACTTGATGAACCATGTATTATTTGCCCTCCTGGGATTTCTACTCTCCTAGCTGGAAATCCCTCTTTGCTTCAGCAGATTCTGCTGCTCTGCATTGGGCCACCAAGATGCTGGGAGGGCTGGAGCCCCTCTGCTGTGAGGACAGGCTGAGAGAGCTGGGGCTGTTCAGCCTGGAGAAGAGAAGGCTCCGGGGAGGCCTTGGAGCAGCCTTCCAGGATGTGAAGGGAGCTCCAGGAGAGCTGGAGAGGGACTCTTGGTCAGGGAGTGGAGGGACAGGATGAGGGGTAATGGTTCTAAATTGGAAGAGGGGAGACTGAGATGAGATATCAGGAAGAAGTTCTTTCCTGTGAGGGTGGTGAGGCACTGGAACAGGTTGCCCAGGGAAGCTGTGGCTGCCCCATCCCTGGAGGGGTTCAAGGCCGTGCTGGATGGGGCTTGGAGCAGCCTGGTGTGGTGGGAGGTGTCCCTGCCCAGGGCAGGGGGGGTGGAACTGGATGGTCTTTGGTGTCCCTTCCATCTCTAACCATTCTGGGATCTGAGTAGGCATCAGGGGCCGTGTCCTCTCTATGGGGCAAAGAAGTTTTTGCCACGTACCAGTGCAGCTCTTCAGGAAATTCCCATCCCCAGAATTTCTTCATGCTACTCAGGGTATTGTACTTCCTTCTTCTGAAGGTGCCCTTTCAGTGGATTCTGGCAGCTGTCCTGGTAGAATCAGGCAAACACGCAGCTTTCCTGGACTCCTCAAGTTTGTAGAGGGAAGCCAAGACCTGGGTGGGCTCCTTCCAACCCCGCAGCACTGAGTGCTGTGTTGGTGACACCAGCTCCTGCCTGATGTTTTGTGGCTCTTCCTGCAGCTGTTTGGGCTGTGAGGGCCGTGTTTTGAGCGGCTTGTGTTTTGACCCCTTTGCTTTCCTGTTTGTTGTGAGCCTGGTGAGGGTTTGTGGAGCAGTGGAGTCTCATTCCAGGCTCTGCTGCCCTTCTCGAAGCTTCGGAAGGTGACAACACTTTTTGAGCAGCCGGGAGGTTTTTCCAGCTGTTGCTCTTGGCAGTATGCGAAGAGACTGGACAAAGAGCAGCGACAGAAGCCTGAGTGTTTATCAGAATTGCTCGTGAGCCTTTACAGATATCCCAGGAACAGAGAGGTGATGGTACTGGCAGGAGTGAGTTCAGACACAGACAGACCCTTGGGATGTTTCACTCCCTCCTAAAGCAGTTTCACACCTCCCAGGGGAGGGTGGCTGGGTGGGCAGTCGGATGCATTCCTGCGTGCTGCAGTATCTCCAAACATCCAGTGATTTGAGGAGGTTTTTTTGGGGGAATAGGTCTCTTCATGTTGTGTGGCAGCAGTTCAGCGTCCACATTCAAAGGAAGGCTGTAGGCTTCAGAATTCAAAAACATCCTTTTTTTTTTTTTTTGTAATTATTGTTGGCAGTGCTCCTAATTTCTTATCTCATAACCATATGTCCAGCTCCTGGGGCAGTCAGGAGTTCTTCCCACTCCAGGAGCACCCACTGGGCAGTGTAAGCTTTAGAGTCAGAGAAATAATATGCTTGCTTTCCTGCCGGTGTGACATCAGGGAATTTATTGCCTGTTGATAAGAGATGACTTTCTCTTTGACATATCTCTCCTAATGCTTGTTTATTGTGGGATTTTGGATTTTTTTGGAGCTTTGGATCCCATATGTTAACTCCTGGAGTGCTCAGGGAGCCACAGCTGGCAGCAAAGTGCCTGGGTTGTGTTGTAGCCACTCACCTGCTGGTGGTGTCAGAAAAATCTCATGATTGTCTCTACTGAACAAAGCCAAAACCAAGTGCCTGAAGTACAGCAGCACCAAATGTCAGGATTCCTGGCTGGAATTCCTGATGGAACATGAGATACGTGTTGAAATATCCTGTGCTCTGATAAAGGGTATCATGCCTCAAGCTAGCTAGCAGGAAATGAGGTAGGGGAATGGTGCTAATCCCGCTTTTGTCAGGGTTACAGGAGCACACCTTTCTCCAGGAATGTCCTTCCTTCCAAAGAACTCCACATCCAGGAGGCACATCCTCTTACCCAGCAGCCAGGGAAGTGCCTTTGAGCCTCCTTGGGCTGTGGAAGGGAAGTGAACTTGTCTCACACTGTCCTGGAGAACGATGATGCTTTGCCCTGCTCCTGGGGGTGTTTCTGCATGTAGAAAAAGCTCAGGATCCTCTGGGAAGCAAGCAAGAGGCATGAATTGCTTGGCAGGACACTGTCAGGTTTCCAGTTACCACTTCCAGGACAGTTTTCCAGTGTTTTAACAAGAGCTAGTGTGACCTTCGGGCATCAAATCACCAGTCTGAAAGGAAAGGAGTATTTGTGGGCAGAGGGATTGAAGGGCAGGCAAGCAGGGCAAGGTTTGCAGGGAGACCTACTCCCTTTAGCTGGATTAGCCCTGAAGAAGGGTTGCATGCCTGAAATCTTGGGTGAGTGGGGTATCTTTTCCCCCCCTGTAGAAATAAGTTGGCCGAAATAAATAGAAATAAATCCTTCTCCCTCACTTAAAGCTACTGTAGTGTCTTCTGAGCAGCCTCATCTGAGCCGTTGTACCAACATGTAGAGCATCCAGCCCCCCTTTCATGTGGTGAGGTGCAAAGCATCTGCTTGTGTGCTGCTTTGGGGACATCCAGCAGCAGTATTGCAGCAGTTTAGCTTGATTATTTTATTTTTTATTACGATTTGTAAGTTATCTGTGGCTGGGGTCTGTGTTCTGGGTCCTGAGAGCTCAGACTCAGTGATTTCTGGTGCTGGTCAGAGCAGAGATGCTGCCGCACCCCAAGGGCAGTGGGAGGCCCTGGCAGCGTGTCACCAGGCTGACTTTTACCAGAGGGGACTCCCTTTTTATCTCTAGGAAAAAAAACTAGTGTGACACATCCATTCTTGCCAGTCTGCTTCCTCCCCTGCCCTTTAAGTGGCAGGGCAGACCTGCCAGCCCTTCCCTGGAGGTGCTGACCCCCGTAGATAAGCTATTATGGGGTTTAGGGCTGACTCACTCCTCTCTTACTCTCCTCTGGTAAGAATTTGATACCACCAGGACCTCAGGTCTTTGAAATATTTTTATGAATGGGCTTTCAGGGGTGGGGAGGATGGTGTCTGTAGCCATCCAGACTCCTTTGTGAAACGGTGGTTTTCAAACAAACTCCAGATCTCCAACCTTCAGTAGGGATATTTAAGGATTTTTTACAATTACTTAGAATGGTTAGAGTTGGAAGGGACCTTAAAGATCATCAAGTTCCAACCCCCCTGCCATGGGCAGGGACACCTCTCTTACTTTCCTCCAGGGGCTACTTCTAGTGGATGGTGGTGTCCCCAGGCACCGCATACTGGTGTGAAAACCTCTGCTTTCTAATTACTTGTTAGTCCAGAAGGACTCAAACAGACCCTTCCCGAAGGTCTCTGCTGTGAGGACAGGCTGAGAGAGCTGGGACTGTTCAGCCTGGAGAAGAGAAGGCTCAGGGGAGACCCTGGAGCAGCCTTCCAGGATGTGAAGGGAGCTCCAGGAGAGCTGGGGAGGGACTCTTGGTCAGGGAGTGGAGTGACAGGACAAGGGGTAATGGTTTTAAATTGGAAGAGGGGAGATTTAGATGAGATATTAGGAAGAAGTTCTTTGCTGTGAGGGTGGTGAGGCCCTGGAACAGGTTGCCCAGAGAAGCTGTTGATGCCCCATCCCTGGAAGTGTTTAAGGCCAGTGTTTGGAGCAACCTACTCTAAGTAGAGGTGTCCTTGCCCAGGGCAGGGGGGTTGGAACTGGATGATCTTTGAGGTCCCTTCCAACTCTAACCCTTCTATGATTCTATGATCTTCTAAGGCTCCTCTTGGGCTGTGGAGGGAGCCTGGGGAGATGAGCTGGATGAATTAGACTCTGGAAATACTCAGAAAATGTGTTTGTTGTGGCGGTTTTACTTAAGATGATAAAACTGTCCACAGCTCCAACAACAAAGCAGCTCTGGGAGCCAGGTTTATCCCCGTGAGGATCTCGAGGTGGTGCTCTGGCTTGTGAGTTTGTAGCAGAGATCTTATTTATGTGTTTTTCCTCCCTGGATCCACTGGCCTCTCGTGGTCCCCAGAGTGTGTGGAAGCACCTGGGGGTTATTTCTCTTTGAAAGAGCAGAAATAACAGGAGTAAAGCTTAAAGCTGTGGCACCAGTGGGTTTGGAGGGATGTTTTGGTGAGTCCTCCTCCCGTTCCTGCCCTGTCTTAATGCCTTTCTCCTTTCTCTTGCAGGTCTCAAGCAACTGTTGAAACAAGGCTCGGTGCAGAAGGTGTACAACGGGTTGCAGGGATATTGAGGTGTGGGACAAGGACTCAACCTTAACCCAGAAGCAAAAGTCAGATTTGTTTGCAAGTCTTTTCTCCTGCCCGCTCTAGGATGGAAAAGAGGGGAGGGTGGGGCAATTGGTGAGGTATATATAATTTTTTTTTCCTCTTTGTAAATTGTGGAAGTGCTCAGATGAGTTGGGGGAAATCCTGCCCTTTTCAGGACATACCTGGTGCTGCCTATTGTGTTCCACAGTCCTGGAACAGCAAAGAGACTCCTTGAGCAGAAAAGAAAAACAAAAGGAAGGAAAAAATGGGAAAGGAGTTTTAAATTCCACACAGATGGGAATTCCTGGTTTTTAAATATATTTTGATGTGACTTTTCTCAACCATCTCAACATGTTTTCATAACTTCTCCTGCTGTTTTTTTTTTTTTCTATTACTTCACATTTGTTATATGAAGAANTCTTCCAAGTTTCTGATGTTTTGGGGTTGTTGTTCTTTTGAAATCCCAGTCCCTTCCTGCCCTTCCCCTCTGAGGCCAGAGTGTGGTGTCACTTCAGAGTCTGTGTTTCTGGGGCAGGAACTGGGGTGCTGTTGGGAGAGGACTGGCAGGGAGAGCCTTCAGGGGCCCCACAGGTGGGAAAGCAGAAGAAAGAGAGTCTCTTAAGGCTCCTGTGGACTCTTTTAACTACCAAGTAGTCCTCGCGTCCCAAAAATCAAAGTTTGGTTTTCAATTTGAAGTCACAGCTGCTTGGCCGAGACTACTCAGACTTCCACGGTGGGATTTTTTGGAGAATAAATGGGAATGGCTCGTGGCAGCCTTGGTTCTCCCTCGTTGTCCTCCCTCCTGAATGTAACCAACAGCTTGTCTGGAGAAAGTTCACTTACCTCCCGCGCTCTGTCCTCCGTGAGGACGGGTGACGCTGAGCAGCACAGAAATAAAGATGTGTCAGTTGGAATGGTAAAAACTCTCTGGTGGTGTGTTTCAGGAGCCCTCACCCTGGCTCAGCTGCGAGTCCTTGGGATGAACAAGGAGCTGTCCCTTGGGGGATCCAAGCTGTGAGCTGTTGGAAAGGGTGAAACCATGACCAGCAACGGCCACCAAAGCTCTGTAGGTGCTTTATTGGATGTGAGGGTCTGGGAACCCAGCACTGGGTTTCTTGCGCTGTCACCATCTCTCTTGAAGACCCCACGGCTTTAAGCATCCTCATCAGGGACTCTGGTCTCCACCTGTTCTTCAGGAGTGGCAGCTGAACACTCTCAGGTTGAGAACAGGGTGACCATGAGCCAGCAATGGGTCCTGGTGGCCAGGAAGGCCAGTGGCATCTTGGTGGCCATCAAGAAGAGTGTGGCCAGCAGGTGGAGGGAGTTCATCCTGTCCCTCTGCTCTTCCCTGGAGAGGACCCATCTGGAGCACTGGGTCCAGTTCTGAGCTCCCCAGTTCAGGAAGGACAAGGAACTGCTGGAGAGGGGACAGCAGAGGACCACAAAGGTGATGAGGGGCCTGGAGCATCTCTCTGATGAGGAAAGGCTGAGAGACTTGGGGCTTTTTAGACTGGAGAAGAGAAGGGGGAATTTGATCAACACCTAGAAATACTTCAAGGGTGGGTGTCAGGAGGATGGGGCCAGGCTTTTCTCAGTGTTGCCCAGGGACAGGACAAGAGGGAACGGGCACGAACTTGAACATGGGAAGTTCCGTCTAAACATGAGGAGGAACTTCTTCCCTTTGAGGGTGGCAGAGCCCTGGCACCGGCTGCTCAGAGCGGTGGGGGAGTCTCCTTCTCTGGAGACATTCAAACCCCACCTGGACACGTTCCTGTGGGACCTGCTCTGGCAGGGGGTTGGACTGGATGATCTCTAGAGGTCTCTTCCAATCCCAGAGCATTCCATGATTCTCAGAGGTGCTTGTGTGAGACTCGTGACAGGGCTGTAGGCAGCAAGAGGAATGAGGCAGTTGTGTGCGTGGGATGATGTACAGCTCCTTCCCTCTGGGCTGCTGAGGGATGTGAAGTTGGGATCCTTACAGCTCCTGCGTTTTATTGCCTCGCCTGCCAGGGAAATGCAGGGAATCTGGTCTTTCCACATGGAAATATTTACTCCAGGAGATTCAAGGTAGTTCTTTCAGGTTTGTTTTTCAGTTGGTTTTCTTTCTTGAAGTAGCTGCTGCCCTTGGCCTCACAATGTCCCACCCGAGCCTCCAGCTCCATGGGGAGCTGACGCAGGGGAAGCAGCAGTGCCGGGAAGGTTTCCTGTTGGATCCTGTGTGCGTTTGCCTTGGCGGAGCCAAGCCGGGGCTTCGGGAGCTGCTGGGAGAGGGGGGCGAGACAAAACCCTCCGTGCCAGACCCTTGGCCTTCAAGGCTCATCCTCCTCACAATCCATAAGTGATCCAAAATCCACCTCTCCCAGGTGTCTGCCCGCTCCATTACCTGTTCTTTCCAGGTGTCTGTTGGAAGCTCTGTCCCCGCTTCCCCCCTCCAAGTTTGGATTTCGAAGAAAACCGATTTCAGAGCACCTCCTTCCCATGGATATCCCCGTGCCTGGGGCTGGTTCCTGTTTTCCAGCCCCTCGAGGCCCTGGTTGGTGGTTGTTCTTCTGCCTTCATCTTCCACGGGCGCAGGACGGCGCTGCTAGTGCAACCCTGTAGAAGAAATGCCAAAAAAAAGCTGGGATTTCACACCAAATCCTCGGCTTCCCTGCGGGAGGAGGTGGTGTAGCCTTTACCTGCACCCCCAGCGGCACAGTTATTCCAGGCATGAGCGCTTGTTCCTGCTGCTGCTTTTTCCTTTCCCTGCTAATTCTTTTCCTTCCTGTGGTTTGGGTTGCTTTTTGTTGGGTTTTTTTTATGTTTTTTTTTCGTTTTCCTTTTCAATGTGGGTCCGGGCTCCTCTGAAAGGAGCTACAATAGCTGCAAAGCCCCGGCTCTCCCAGCAGGTTGAGAAGAAAAACAGAAAAGAAAGACCAAAATCATGCCAAGCAGACCTGCTTCTTGCCCGTCTGCCTCTCCTTCTGCTCCAGGGTGTGCACGGAGCTGGGATTCTCCCCCTTTTCCCACCTCCAGGCCAAGTTTCCAGGGTTCCCATGCTCGCTCCAGCGGGCGGGAGGATGCACTAGGATGCACATTCAAATGTTCCACCAGTTTTGGGTTGCCCTGTTTGGTGGGGACAGATGTTTGTCCTCCAGCAGTGTCTGGCCAGGGGGGAGGTGGAAGCTTTTTGGTGGGTGGCTGGGACATCCTGTGTCCCCTAATTTTGCTGGTGCCAGTGAGTTCCAGCGTGCAGACCCTTTAATCCCATATAAATGCTTCTCAGGAGGCTTTGATGTTCACATCACATCTTCTTCTTGGTTAGGGAGCAAGGGTGCCCACCCCTGAGCTGGGGCTCCTGCACGCTTTTCATTTCCAGCCCCTCCTACACAATGATGTACCCAAATTGGATAAAATTTAAACAAAAACAAAAAAATCCCTAAACTTCTTAATTTCTTGGTCCCCTTTTACCCTAGATCCTTGTGGGAGTCAAGGACTGTTGAGGGTTTAGACATGAGCGTGATGTTCCCTTCCAGCAAAACGCTTGTCCTTGACTGTATTTCTTGCTGCTTTGGGAAGGGGGGATTTGGGGCTGATTAAATCAGTTCCTGCCTGGCCTAAAACATGGTCCTGATTTATCTCTGCAGGGTTTTGATCACCTCCAGGAGCTAGGGGTGGGTGGGTGTTCCTCCAGGGCCTCTCTCAGCATGGTGGGACCACCCTGTGGGCTGGATGCCTCCCACCCCAGCGGAGGTGGAGGAGAGGATGGTGGGTGGGCAATGGAGAGTGAAAAAATGGGGGGTTTTCCCCAAAAAACATTGTGCCCTGACAGCCCGGTCCCCTCTCACACCCAGAACCATGTTTGCCAGACCCAGACATTGATGTTTTGGGGGAACTTCGGGTGGGTGGGAGCAGCCTGACCCAAGGGGGTGGCTTCAGCCCTACAGAAGGTCCTTGCTCTCCTCTTGGTCACTGGTGCAAGTGGCACTTGCTCTCACAGAGTGTCCCCTGAAAGTGTTCCCCAAACATTGGATTCTTCTCCATGGAAACTTCTCTGGGGGTGGGGACTCTTTATTTTCCCCAAAGAGCTTGTTATTTTAAAGTACTTATCTGTATCTAAACTTTTCTGCGGAGATAGGAGGGGAGGGGTGACGGGTGCCAGGAGAAGATTACTCCAGGAGGCAGATCTGTGATGTTCCCCAGGGCATCTCTTGAAGTGGCTGGAGACACCCTGGTGGCCTCTGGCCGGGAAGGGGAGTTGGAGGCCACGGTTCCTCCCTGGGGTGGTTTGGAGGTGACAGCCCCCAGCCTGGTGGGAGGTCTGGTGGCACCGGTGGCACCCCGCTGCCCAGGAAGCCTCCCTTCATCCCAACTGCCACGTAGCCCTGTTGATGGTGGCCAGGAGCCAGCTTTCTCCTCCCGTTTCCTCTGGCTCGGTCAGGAGCGGTGCTGACCTGGGAGGAAAGGGAAGAAGAGGGCAGCCACGGGGCCCGGGCATCCCCTGCCCTGCCAGGAGTCACCGCCACAGCCCTTTCCTCTGCCTTTCCCTGTTTCCAGGGACCTGCCCCATCTCCTGCAGGGGCAGGAGGTGCAGAGACAGCAGAGACAGCAGATACTTCGATAGCCTCCACCCCCAAAACCATGTCACCCCCCAGACACCACCAAAAGCATCCCCTGCTCGGGGGGGAGGCTGCAAATCCCAGAATCCCAGAATGGTCAGAGTTGGAAGAGACTCATCCAGTTCCAACCCCCTGCCCTGGGCAGGGACACCTGTCACCACACCAGGTTGCTCCAAGCCCCATCCAGCCTGGTCTTGAACCCCTCCAGGGATGNTGAGCACCACCTCCTGTGGCCTGCTGGCCGCGCTTCTTTTGATGCAGCCCAGCATCCCCACCCCCAGAGTGAAAAGAAAAGATGTTTGAAAACCAAAATGAGAACATCTGGGGCTGCCACAGCGTGACCTCTGGGGAATTCGGGAGCAGGGATCTTGTTTAGTCCGGGAGAGCGATGACGCCACGAGCGCCGGGTGCGGGAGGGGTGTTTATACAAATAATTCCTCCTTCCTGTCCCCCAGGGGCTTAGACCTAGAATCAAAGAATCACAGAATGGTTGGAGTTGGAAGGGACCTTAAAGATAATCCAGTTCCAACCCCCTGCCCTGGGCAGGGACACCTCCCACCAGAGCAGGTTGCTCAAAAACCTGGTGCTACTCCTTTTGGTGACAAGCGCTGGTTTCAGGAGGCTCCTGGAGCCATCCCACTCCTTGTTCCCCTGGGATGGAGCAGGACATGGGGCCAAGGATGCTGCAGGAGCGGCCGGAGACTCTCAAAGGACATGGCCAGGGTAGGAGAAGAGGGGAAAAAAAAGCTCTTCCTCGCACATGGGCATCCTCTTACTCACTGGGACATCGGTCAAGGCTGGGGTGTCTTATCTTGAACCTTTGCCCAAGGAATGGAGACTGGGCAGGGAAAGCAAAACCTCCTGCAGCTGTTGGTGACCAAGATGGGGCGTTGGAGGTGGTTAAAGCCCCTCAGGGTCCACGGTGTGGGTCTGCTCACTCTCTTGAGGCGAGGGAGGGAGAAAAACCCAAGGAGCGAGTTGAAGCCACCCCCAGGAGACACGGTTCGGGCCTTGGTGCCCATCCCAAGCTGCCGTGGAGGGCAGAAGAGCAGCCAGATTTGGGGAAGGGACTAGCTGTGGAGGTGGCCACCAGCTGCTGGAGGGATGGGAGCCCAGTGTCCTGCCCCAGGACGAGTAGTGGTGGCCCCCACGATGAGGAAGAGAAATTTTGGGGCAGGGCGGGGGGGTTCTGCTGCCATAACCACCCCCCTGTGGCTCGGCCACCGTGCCCACCATCAGGTGCTCGTCAGCACCGCGGGGAGGTGGCCCTGGGACAGAGGGGTGGCAGCTGTGGGCAGGGTTTGGCCTGAGGCTGTTTTGGGGGATGCTGTAGTTTGGAAAGGGAGGGGGTGATCCCTGCGTCCTCCTGGTGGGGGGGGACTGCAGTGAAGTTGGCTCTGTTCTGGAACCTTCTCCTGCTGCCACCAACATGCACGGGATGGGGGGCCTGGGGGCAGGGAAAAGGCTTTTCCAGAGCTCCTTCGAGCAGAGCCTTCCTCATCGGTCCAAGGGATGACGCAGCTCAGGAACAAAAGAAGCAAAACAAGCCCCGTTGTTCCCGACCTCCCCGGCTCCTCCACCCTCCCCACCCCACCCCAGGACTCTCCCTTCTGCCAACCCATGTCAACCAGCACCTTCCCAGCCCTGGGCCACCGCTCTCCCGTGGGATCCGTGCTCCCAACCGGAGCAAGGAGCTGCTCCTGGCCAGGGGAGGGTGGAATCTGGGGACCATGGTGCAACATCTGCCTCCACGTGCATCTCCTCCATCTGCCCCAAGTCCCAAAGCCAAAGCCGAGCCGGGAACGCAGCGGTTTCTCCTCAGGGACGTGGTTTCTCCTGAGGAACATGGTTTCTCCTCGCTGGAAGATACCTACGAGTGGTTTTGCCCCTCTGTGGGGAGCAAACCTGGCGCCTTTGACCCCTGGCGTCACCCTCGTGTCCCGTGGCCCCCCCGGTGCCCGTGGTGGGGACAGGCAGTGCTCACCCCGGCAGCAGGACCTTCTTCAGAGGCCAAACGATGACGTCCTCGTGCCGTGGCCTCCTTGTTTTGGATCCTCCGACCTCTTGGCTGCCACTTCCCTTTGGCGGAGGAGCCCCCCAAAGGGTGGGGAGTGCCCCAGCCCCTGCCCTGGCGGCTTGGGGGAGGCGGGGGCTGCTCGAGGGGTGGCCAGTGGCCAGGGTGATGAGATGTGGTCTTTGGAGGCCTCCTCCTCCATCAGCAGCCACTATGTCATCTTCCCATCCCCTTGCTGTCCTCCAGCTCTTTTCCCATCTTCCCCCCTCCTCCCCACTGGGGTTTTGAGGGGCGAAAAAGGGCATTTGGGAAGGAAGCAGCTGGAAGTTCATCCAGAAAAGCTCCTCACTCCTCTGCTGTCCCCTCGTTCGGTGGCCCAAGCCAGAGCCTGGCTTGCCCCCAGCCCCTCCTGCCCTCGGGGTGGTGGAGACGAGCACATGGGGGGGAGCTGGGCTCAAAATTAGTGGAAGGGAAAGCGGCCAAGAATTTATTATTAATATATCCAAAGCCTAAACGGTCAAAGGGCGGGTTGTAGCTGAGCTCTAGATCTCCAAAAAGGAAAACAAAGCCCTGAGTGTGCACTCACGTAGCCCTGGTGACAACCCTCCTGCTCCTCGGGGGGTGGTTTCTTGCCTTGGGGTCCCCAACCCAAGGCCCCCTCCAGCTCCTGCCCCTCACCCGGCATCCCCACGCTCCCAGCCCCCTCCTGGATACACCTCCTTAGGGGGTGAAGGAGTTAATCCGCCTGGAAAAAGTGTTCTCTCGGAGCCATCTCAACCCCAGGGTCTCAACAGAGGGGAGGAGATGAAAAATAAATGAAGGGTCATCACTGGCTCATTGGAAAAATAATCTTAGAATGGTCAGAGTTGGAAGGGACCTTAAAGATCATCCAGTCCCAACCCCCCTGCCCTGGGCAGGGAAACCTCCCACCACACCAGGTTGCTCCAAGCCCCATCCAGCCTGGCCTTGAACCCCTCCAGGGATGGGGCAGCCACAGCTTCTCTGGGCAACCTGTTTCAGGGTCTCACCACTCTCACAGCAAAGAATTTCTTCCTAATATCCAATCTAAATCTCCCCTCTTCCAGTTTAAAACCCTTCCCCCTTGTCCTGTCCCTCCACTCCCTGACCAAGAGTCCCTCTCCAGCTCTCCTGGAGCTCCCTTCACATCCTGGAAGGCTGCTCCAAGGTCTCCCCACAGCCTTCTCTTCTCCAGGCTGAACAGCCCCAGCTCTCTCAGCCTGTCCTCACAGCAGAGATGCTCCAGCCCCACAAGGAATCCACAGCCCCATGGCGGATCACCCAGCCCCATGGTGGTTCCACAGCCCCGCGGTGGATCTGCAGCTCCACGTCGGCACTGCTGGTGGGAAATGAGAACAGCTGAGTCTGGTGGGAGAGCTGACGGGTGCTTTTATTACACGGCATCTCCAAGAAGTGCCACAGAGGTGTGACATCCTCCCTCCCGGGTGTTTCTCCCCACTGTAGTGGAGAGTCAGGGCCATCCTTCTTCCTCCTTGGCTGCTTCTCCCGCTGCTTTCCCCCCACCCCACCTCTCCCACCCCTCCTCCCCAGTTTTTTCCAGCTGTGCCAAGCGCTCAGTCTCAGTGCACCGTGCCAGTCTGGCGTGGGGACCGTCCCCAAGCCCGGGTGGCACTGCTGGGGGTGGGGTCAGCCCAGCTGGGACCGGGCAGGGAAGCCACCAGCGTGGTGTCCTTGGTGAGCAGAGCCCGTGGAGCTGGGCAGAGATGTCCCTTGCAGGGCTCAGGCTCGGTCCCGGCCCGCGCGGGGTGACGCTGGGTCTGTCCCGTGTCTCCAGGAGGGGTGCCACCTCCTCTAGCAGCTCCCTCCTGTGCACAAGAAGATCCCCACGGCCATGCCCAGCAAGGCGAGGGTCCCCAGGATGAGTCCCAGCACCAGCGGGGCGTGCGACCGGCTGCTGTGCTTCCCTGCAAGAGGGCAAGAAGGACGGAGGTGATGACCGTTGTCACCCTCACCGTGTCACCATGTCACCCACCACCTTCCCAGCCGTGGTAGGGACCTGTCCCGGCGCTCTGAGCCTGCAGGATGCCCACGCAGGTGGTGTTGAGGAAATGCTGGAGGTCCCGGGTGGTCTTGGGGTACTTCATCAGCTCCCTCTGGGCAAAGGTGGCCACGGCGTCCTGGCGGGGCCAGCGCCGCTCCCAGGTGGCAGTGGGGACGTGGAAGGTGAGGAAGGCCGTCCCGTTGAGGGTCACCTCGTAGAAGCTGTGGGTGGTGCCGTTGGGGAAGAGCTGGCAGCCCAGGCGGCAGCACAGGCTCTGAGTGTCTGCGGGGACCCCTCTGGGCAAAGGTGGCCACGGCGTCCTGGCGGGGCCAGCGCCGCTCCCAGGTGGCAGTGGGGACGTGGAAGGTGAGGAAGGCCGTCCCGTTGAGGGTCACCTCGTAGAAGCTGTGGGTGGTGCCGTTGGGGAAGAGCTGGCAGCCCAGGCGGCAGCACAGGCTCTGGGTGTCTGCGGGGACAGAGGGAGCGGGGTCAGGGCCAGCGTGCCCCCACCCTTGGCATCAAGGCATGCACTGAGTTGTGCGAGGTCTCAGCCTTGCTCTGCCCAACCCACCCGCGGCTTGGCTTTCGCTGGGGGGCTCTGCGGTGGGTTTTCCCAGCGGCCGGGGGGGCTGGGCTGGGTTTTTCCCTTTCTTTATCGGGGGCAGCTTTGGTTTTATAGGGACAGGAGGTTTTGGGGCACGGAGGCAGAAGGTGGAAGGATGCGGCGCAGGGAGCACGGGGACACGCTGGGGGTCACGCTGGGGACCCCTGGGTGGGGTGGTGCTCCCCAGGGGTGGGAAAAGAAAGGCAGAGCTGGGGCTGAACTGGTTTGGTGGGTAAGAAGGGAAAGGAAGGTGAAACACGG
>VXBW01000851.1:31155-47636 GCA_013400375.1 Thinocorus orbignyianus
CTCCCGCCCCCCATGCCAGGACACCCCTCATCCCCCCTCCAAACTTCTCCGCAGGGCTACGAGGGGCTGGTGGAAGGGGGAGACAACATCAAGCAAGCCAACTGGCTCAGCGTCTCCAACATCATCCAGCTGGTGAGGAGCACCATGGGACCTCCAGATCCCACCCCACATCCATGTGATGGGCTGTGGGACCGCCATGCCATGCCATGTCATCCCATCCCATCCTATGCCATCCCATCCCGTGCCATGCCATGTCCTGCCATCCCATGCCATTCCATGCCATGCCATNTCCCATCCCATGCCATCCCATGCCATTCCATTCCATGCCATGCCATGCCATGCCATCCCATCCCATGCCATCCTATCCCATCCTTACCTTTGTCCTCCCCCAGGGTGGGACGGTGATTGGCAGCGCCCGCTGCAAAGCCTTCACCACGCGTGCGGGCCGGCTGCGTGCCGCCCGGAACCTGGTGGAGCACGGCATCACCAACCTCTGCGTCATCGGTGGGGATGGCAGCCTGACGGGGGCCGACATCTTCCGCTCTGAGTGGGCTGGGCTGCTGGAGGAACTGGTCCGAGATGGTGGGTTCACCTCCTTCTTCTTCAAACCTCTGGCCGAGGCTGAGCTGCTAGAAGCACCCTGAGGTCCAAGGGTTCCCAACCCCGAGGAGGGGTGGGCTCCTCTGCGGCTCTGCGGGACCTGGCTTGATGTTGGAGGGGGGATGGGTGCATCCTAAGATATCCCACACACACACACAGGGCAGATCAGCGAGGAGGTGGCACGGGTGAACAGCCGCCTGAACATTGTGGGGCTGGTGGGCTCCATCGACAACGACTTCTGCGGCACCGACATGACCATCGGCACCGACTCGGCCCTGCACCGCATCATGGAGGTCATCGACGCCATCACCACCACCGCCCCGAGGTCAGCAGGGCTCGGGGGCTGAGGAGGGGGCAGATGGACCACCCCGNAGCCCACCCCCCCTCCTCCTCCTCCTCCTCCTCCTTCCACCCGTGTCCTTGCAGCCACCAGCGGACCTTCGTGCTGGAGGTGATGGGTCGCCACTGCGGGTAAGCCCCCCAACTCCCCCCCAAAGGGTGGGGAAGGTGCCTTTTGGGGCTGGTCTTGGTGGTCGCTCCTACCACCACCGTGTCTCCCCAAGGTACCTGGCGCTGGTATCTGGCTTGGCTTCGGGTGCCGACTGGCTCTTCATCCCCGAATCCCCTCCTGAGGATGGCTGGGAGGACCTCATGTGCGAGAGGCTGGGGGAGGTGAGCTTTGGAGGAGGGGAGGGAGGGAAATCCAACGGTCCCCTCCCCTTTTTGTCCCTGGGGAGTCCCCATGGGGACGTGGGCTGAGCCCCACGGCCGGCTGCGAAGCTTCGGGAGCTCCTGCCATTGTCCCTGGGGGGCTCGGCCACCCAGAACCCGAGTGTCCCCTCCCAAAGGGGACAAAGGATGCTCGGGTGGCCAAGCCGTGGTGGCCTCTCCTCCTCCTCTTGCCCCAGACGCGCAGCAGAGGGTCACGCCTCAACATCATCATCATCGCCGAGGGCGCCATCGACCGCAGCGGCAAACCCATCTCCTCCAACTACGTGAAGGATGTAAGAACCCCCTTCTCCAGCCCCCACCACCACCCCAGATCCCCCGCGGGGACACGTCAGGGTCCTCGACCTCGTTGTCCTCTTCTCTCCGCAGCTGGTGGTGCAACGCCTGGGCTTCGACACGCGGGTCACAGTCCTCGGCCACGTGCAACGCGGAGGGACACCCTCAGCCTTTGACCGAGTGCTGGTAGGTCTCGGGAGGGGACAGGCAGCGGTGGGGGGGGTCACCCTGCAGAGGTGACTCACCCATGGCTGGATGAAGATGAAGGATGGAGCCTCAGATGGTTCCTCAGGCAGAACCACACGCCCGTTTCCCCGTATCTGCTGCCAGATTTTTTTTTGGGAGGGGAGTGAAACTAAAACCAGCAGTGTTCTGGCTCTGGCTGGTGCTTCCACCCCTGGAGAAGTGTCCCAGGGGGGTGGCAGCTGGAGAAGTTTGGGGGGGGGCTTGCCCCGTGGCCTTTTGCAGAGCAGCAAGATGGGGATGGAGGCGGTGATGGCGCTGCTGGAGGCCACGCCGGACACCCCGGCCTGCGTGGTGAGCCTCTCGGGGAACCAGTCGGTGCGGCTGCCCCTCATGGAGTGCGTCCAGGTGGTGAGTACCTGGGGGGGACCCGCTTGGGTGGGGGGGGTGGGGGTCCCCTTCTCCTCCATGAAAATTCCTGGCTGTGACGGTCCTACCTCTCCCTCTGCCCCAAGACGAAGGATGTGCAGAAGGCCATGGATGAGAAGAGGTTTGAGGAGGCCATCCAGCTCCGGGGGAGGTGAGGAGCGTGGGGTGAGGTGGGGGGCAGATGTCCTTACGGGGTGGCCAAGAGGTAGAACCAGCTGGGGAGAGTGTCCCCTCTTGCACCCCGAGCTCCAGACACCCCCACGAGGTGCCACACCACCTCATCCTTGCAGGAGCTTTGAGAACAACTGGAACATCTACAAGCTGTTGGCGCACCAGAAGCCAGCGCAGGAGAAGGTAAGGAGGGCTGGGGAGTGGCGTGGTGGTGGGGACACCTTCTCCCACCTTGGGGACACTTTTGGCACCGTTGCCCGCAGAGCCCCTTCAGCATGGCCATCCTGAACGTGGGCGCTCCGGCCGCCGGCATGAACGCGGCCGTCAGGTCGGCCGTGAGGATCGCCATCTGCCAGGGACACACCGTCTACGTGGTGAGCGACGGCTTCGAGGGCTTGGCCAAGGGGCAGGTAAGGGGGACAACGAGCCTGGGGGACAGCAGGTTTCCTGGGAGAGGTTGGGGACGACAGGTTTGGGCTTGGAAGTGCTGGGGTGCTCCCCCACCCCAAAATGTCTTGTAGATCCGCGAGGTGGGCTGGCATGACGTGGCAGGTTGGCTGGGACGTGGAGGGTCCATGCTCGGCACCAAGAGGTAAGCGCAGCCCTGGGGGGCAACCAGAGGACCTAGGGAAGGGGACACTGCTGTCCCCAGGGGATGCAGGGACATCCCGTGGTCTCTCTTCCCTTCCCCCCGCCCCCGCAGGACGCTGCCCAAGACTTGCATGGAGAAGATCGTGGAGAACGTGCGGAAATTCAACATCCAGGGCCTGCTGGTTATCGGGGGGTTCGAGGTGAGGGTGAGAAACCTCAGCCCTGGTTCGGCAGGGGCCAGGGTGGGCTGGTAGCACCCCAGGCCACCCCTTTTTGGGGGTCCATCTTCCCAAGCCCTGGCTGTTTACAGGCGTACGAGGGGGTGCTGCAGCTGGTGGAGGCGCGGGGGCAGTACGAGGAGCTCTGCATCATCATGTGCGTCATCCCCGCCACCATCAGCAACAACGTGCCCGGCACTGACTTCAGCCTGGGCTCGGACACGGCCGTCAACGCCGCCATGGAGGTGAGGGACCCGGGCAGGGGGTGGGGAGCAGCTCCATCCCCCTCCACAGCAGGTCCCATGGGGTTTCGGGATGAACCAGAGGCCCATCCCGGGCAGCAAAGATGGGGTTTCGTGGTGTGACCCCACACACACGTGGTTTTTTGCCTGGCACAGAGCTGTGACCGCATCAAGCAGTCGGCCTCGGGCACCAAGCGCCGCGTCTTCATCGTGGAGACGATGGGGGGCTACTGTGGGTACCTCTCCACTGTCACCGGCATCGCGGTGGGCGCCGACGCTGCTTACGTGTACGAAGATCCCTTCACCATCCACGACCTGAAGGTGAGCAGGTCAGGGGGCTACTCCCTGGCTGGGCTTGAAATGAGATGGAAAACCACAAAAGAGAAGAGCTCCGGCTGAGCCACTGGGCGATGGTGGCTCTGGAGTCCAAGCAAGAGGAGCTGGGATGGTTGGAGAAGACATGGGACGCCGTTGGCATCTTGGTGTTCGTCTTGCAGGCCAACGTGGAGCACCTGACAGACAAAATGAAGACGGATATCCAGAGAGGGCTGGTGCTGCGGTGAGTTGGGGGTCCCTGGGGGAGAGAGGCCAGCACTGAGCCCTTCCCATGGCCAGAGATGGTCCCTGGGTATGGTGGGTGGTCAACACCCTGCCCGAAGGTGCCACGCTCAGCCAGGAGGATGGTCCTGCCCTGGGTGCCTCTGTTGCCCTCCCCACCCCAGCCCCAGTGTCCTTTTGGGGAGATGGGCTGGGGCTTGTAGGCCCAAGGAGAAGAAACCAGCCCAAGAAAGGTGTTGAGGGGAGCGTGGAGGGACCTCCTGGGGACACCAGCTTCAGGAGCAGCCCCCCAAGCCCTTCCCTCTGCCCCCCCAGCAATGAGAAGTGCCACGAGCACTACACCACTGAGTTCCTCTACAACCTCTACTCCTCCGAGGGCAAAGGCATCTTTGACTGCAGGATTAACGTCCTGGGCCACCTCCAGCAGGTACAGGGGACAGGGCAAGGTGGGCCACTGCTGTCCCCAAGAGCTGTGTGGGCTTGACACGGCTGTTTCCTTGTCCCCCAGGGGGGAGCCCCGACCCCTTTTGACCGCAACTACGGGACCAAGCTGGGAGTGAAGGCGGTGCTCTGGATGTCGGAGAAGCTGCAGGAGGTCTACCGCAAGGGTGAGCCGAGGGATGGGGGTCCCGTGGGGTGGGAGGTGGCACTGGGCAGCCCCTGGGCACGGTGCTGGGCAGCGAGGTGGCCGTGGTCAGCTGTGTCCCCCCTCCCAGGCCGCGTGTTTGCCAACTCGGGTGACTCTGCCTGCGTGATCGGGCTGAGGAAGAAGGTGGTGGCCTTCAGCCCCGTGACGGAGCTCAAGAAAGTCACGGATTTCGAGTAAGTCCCCGTCCCAATGCCCCAACGGGTCATGAGGTGCCAGGGGACCTTCCCAGGTCGCTTGAGAGCCATATCCCCAACTTGTGCAGGCACAGGCTGCCCCAGGAGCAGTGGTGGCTGAACCTGCGGCTGATGCTGAAGATGCTCGCCAACTACCAGATCAGCCTGACCGAGTACATCTCGGGGACCATGGAGCACGTCACCCGCCGCACCCTCAGCATCGAGAAGGGCTTCTAGTCCCACCAGCCCGACCCGTAGACCCTTCCTCCACCTCCTCTCCATCCCCACCTGCTGCTCGGGGAGCGCCGGGTCCCCCCCACTCCCAAGTTCTCAGTAGCCCCCACGTCTTTGCCACTGACCCCTTGAAGCAGGCAGAGCCTGGTCCCGGCTCCCAAAACTGCACAATCCTGTCCCAAATCGCTGGTCCAGGGTCTGGGTCCCCGTGAAGATACGGCACAGAGGTGTTGCTGGAGCCCCCTAAATCTTCCCTTAATGGTTTATTTCTATTATTTAATGAAGGGGGTGTCCCCATTTCCTTCGTTTAGCGGCTTGACCGCTGAACTTGCTGCTTTTAGTCGCCTGCCCCCTGTGTGCGGGAGGGGAGCTGAGGAGGACTGTGGTGCTGCCCTGCAGTGGGCAGGGGGCTAGTCCCCGGGGGGCTTTTGGTTGCCCCATGAGCCCCGGGTAAAGCCCCATCCTCCCGTGGGGTGTCTGGAGGGCTCAGCGAAGAGGACGGGTCCTGGCACGCTCCCTCTTCCCTGCCCACCTTGCATGACGCTTGGCTATGACCATCAGTCACCAGGTGGCACCCCCCACGCCGGGTGCCACCCCCGGGGCCGTGCCTGTCATCTCACCCACCGCTGCTCTGTGACACCAAAACCCTCCCAAAAAGAAGATAAAACCACCCTTGTACCATTCGTGGCGCTGCGTCTCTCCTCCTCTAGAGATAAAACCCACCGGAGCCAAACCCGCCTGGCTGCAGAGTGGTCACTGTGTCCCCCCGGGGGGCAACGGGGGACAGAGCTGGGGGTAGGATGGGGACAAACCACGCCGGAGGGTTTGCCGGAGCCGGATTAACACTGGCACGGGATGTTTCCCAGCTTCCTTGCATCCTTGAAGCCTGGGAGAGCAAGAGCATGGGTGCAAGGGGCAGCAGCATCCCTCTGCGGGCAGGCTTGGCAACGCCACGGCGGGGTGGGAGCGGGGAAGGAAGTGGCTTCTCCCTTGTTTTGGTTCCCACCTTCAAAAGCCAGTGCAGGGGTGGTTTATGGGGGTCATGCTCAGGCAGTTTCTCAGGGCGGCTGCCAAAGGCGCCGGCTCCCACACGCTTGGCCCGTGCCAGACGGCTCCGGGAAGCCTCTTTTTTCCCAGGCCGCTTCCATCCCCCCGGGATTATTGGCTGACAGCTCCAGCCCCTGGGACACGGCCAGCACCAGGACACTTCACACTCTCAGGGGTCAAACACACAGTTGTTTTGGGTTTTTTTTTCCTCCCCAAGTGACAAGTCCCTGTGCGTCCCCCTCCCCATTCCAGTGTCTCTCCTCCAGCTGGCCGCGTTACTCGGTTTGGGCTCTGGAGGAGGATGATGGTGGTTGTGTTTTCCCTGCCAGAGCGAGACACGTGGAGAAACAGTAACTGTGCTGATGGGAGCAGAGCTGCTGCTCTTCCCAGGAGAGAAGCTGCTCTTGGGACCACGGGGACCCCAGGCACAGGTCTCATCCCAGCACAGGGATGGCAGTGGGCAGAAAACACACTCTTCCACTGTCCCATACACGTGCTGGCAGCCCAGAAAGCCAACCCCATCCTGGGCTGCATGAGAAGCGCGGCCAGCAGGGCACAGGAGGTGATTCTCCCCCTCTGTTCCCCTCTGGTTGAGACCCCACCTAGAGGATCGCGTCCAGCTCTGGAGTCCCCAGCACAAGGACGTGGAGCTGTTGGAGCGGGGCCAGAGGAAGCCACAGAGATGCTGGGAGGGCTGGAGCCCCTCTGCTGGGAGGACAGGCTGAGAGAGATGGGGGGTTCAGCCTGGAGAAGGCTCCAGGGAGACCTTGGAGTCCCTAAAGGGGGCTCCAGGAAAGCTGGGGAGGGACACTGGATCAGGGAGAGGAGCCCTAGGACAAAGTGGAAAGGTTTGACACTGAAAGAGGGGAGATTGAGCTGAGATGTGGGGAAGAACTTCTTCGGTGTGAGGGTGGTGAGAGCCTGGAACAGGCTGCCCAGAGAAGCTGTGGCTGCCCCATCCCTGGAGGGGTTCAAGGCCAGGCTGGATGGGGCTTGGAGCAACCTGGTCTAGTGAGAGGTGTCCCTGCCCAGGGCATGGGGTGGCACAGGATGGGCTTTAAGGTCTTTTCCAACCCTCATGATTCTATGTTTGTACGAGAGCACTGGTGCCAAGAGCGCCAGGCTGGAGAGGAGCTGAATGCCCAAGGCCTGCCAGGCTCCACCTGGGTGATGGTATGACCATAGGGTTTTTCAGCGTGTCTTGCCTTTGCCCTGACCTGCCTCAGCAGAGGATGGTGAGCAGCGAGGGCAGACCTTTCCCGGGCACGGAGAAGGCAGGTGGGTGTCTGCCTGCCAGTGCAGATCCAGCCCAGCTGCCATCCCAAACACCCTGGAGGACCCTCCAAGGCTAACGGCGCGTAATGCCCACAGGGCCACCACGATGCAGGGGTTCGTGGCTTGTAGCAGGGGATCCTGCTTGGGAATGTGGCACAGAATCATAGGATGGTCAGAGTTGGAAGGGACCTTAAAGACCATCCAGCTCCAACGCCCTGCCCTGGGCAGGGACACCTCCCACCACACCAGGTTGCTTCAAGCCCCATCCAGCCTGGCCTTGAACACATCCTCTAGGTGGGGTCTCAGCCAGAGGGGAGCAGAGGGGTAGAATCACCTCCCTCCACACCCATGTCCCTCAGTACCAGGTCTGCCCCTCTTTTAAATACCCCCAGGGATGGCAACTCCATCACTTCCCCGGGCAGAAGTGTCCCCACGCTCACCCAGCTGCACATTCAGCGCTGTAGCCTGGGAACAGGCATCACTGCAGCCCTAACGCCTCATTTCCACCCCAAAAATAACAAGCCTGGCGTGCCAGATTCCTGGAGGGAGACAGCCCCACCAGGGGGCAACCACCCCATGCCCTGCCAGGATGAGCAGGAGGGGAGGTGGTCACTGTGCACTCAGGCTCCCCGGCACATCCAGCCCAGCCCTGGATTCCCCAAATCCCCACAGAGAAGACAGAGCATGAATATCTCTCAGCCAAAGGCAGGCTGCCAGGACCCTGGGGCGAAGAGGCGTGAGCCAAAAGGGCCAGCACCCCCTCCCCAGGGCCGTACGGGAGTGAGGGGACATCATCCTGCAGGGATTGCTCGGGAGCAGCAAGGGCAGCTCGCCTGGCAGCCGCAGCAGCCAGGAATGACGAGCGCGGCACGTAGGCAGCGTCCTCTGCTTGGAGCCAGTCCTGCCGTCGAGGATTAGCAGAGGAACCGTGCCAGGGCAGCCCCGGGCTGTGGTGATTGCTCCATCGGCTGCTCTCGCCTACAAACCCGCCCCGATGACAAGCACCAACACTTGCTTTGATCACTCTCCTCCCAGCAAAGCAGGCGGGTGTCAAACGGCAGCGCCCAAACGGCAGCGCCCCTGTCCCCCATGATGCAGATGGAGGGGACTCCTGCCACCGAGACAGCCCGGGAGAGGAGCTGCCCTCAGCACAAGGGCAAGATGCAAGCAAGATGACAGATAAGTCACTAGGGCCCTGGCTGCCAAGGGGAGTCTGGTATATTACAGAATCATGGAATGGTTAGAGTTGGGAGGGACCTTAAAGATCACCCAGTTCCAACCCCCCTGCGCTGGGCAGGGACACCTCCCATCACACCAGGGTGCTCCAAGCCCCATCCAGCCTGGCCTTGAACCCCTCCAGGGATGAGGCAGCCACAGCTTCTCTGGGCAACCTGTTCCAGGGTCTCACCACCCTCACAGCAAAGAAGTTCTAATCTCAATCTCCCCTCTTCTAATTTAAAACCATTACCCCTTGTCCTGTCACTCCACTCCCTGACCAAGAGTCCCTCCCCAGCTCTCCTGGAGCTCCCTTCAGATCCTGGAAGGCTGCTCCAAGGTCTCCCTGGAGCCTTCCCTTCTCCAGGCTAAACAGCCCCAGCTCTCTCAGCCTGTCCTCACAGCAGAGGGGCTCCAGCCCTTACAGACCACGATGGCTGTTTAAATGCAGCTGGAGTTACTGCAGAAGGCAAGAACTAGGTCATTTGAGGAGCTAAAGGGTCTACAGCCGAGTGGCACCAAGGGCTCCTGTCCTACATCTCGGGGGCCATCCTCCTGCCCACCCAGGTTTTCCCCCTCTGCATGAGCAAATGGGCTCTGCTCGCCTACATCTTCTGCTTCCTAGTCTTGGTGTAGACTTGTGGCCCCAAGAAGTTTCCCAACTAGGAGCCCAGAGCCTTTGGAAAGCAGCCCCCGCTGTGTCTCGGGGCGGTATCCACCAGCAGCACGGGCAGGCAAGCTGTTTCAGCTGCCCAGTGAAGCGGGAGGGCGCAGGGGGCCCCCAGCCCTCCTCCTCCTCCTCCTCCTCCCACTCCACAATGCACGCCGTGAACCAGACATAATGGAGCAATGCCCAGAGTCAGTCGTTCTCACCAGGTTTGCTGAAGCCCAGCCGCTACTCAGGCGTCCTAGAGGGATAATTGGTTTTATTTGGTGTGTCACATTTTAGTTTGGTATTTAACAGCACTATAAAATCTCAGTAAATGCAGCTTCTGCAGTTAAAGAGGAACACCACCCCGATGCCCGGCCAAACTTGGCTTGTCTTCTCCAGACTGCAAAGCGCCCAGTGGCTTTCTCACTCTGACGTGGCTTCCTTAAGCTGCTCTAATGCCTGCAGGGACACGTGGGGGTGAGAGCACAGCTGAGCACTCAGGAGCCGGGAGAGAATCATTTCTATTTCACCTGGGCTGCACTGAGCTTTTCTCTGGGCCGCCTGACGGCCAAGTCAAATGCTGCCTGCGCTAACGAGGACCAGAAGTCATCAGGAGCCGAAGATAAATGAAGAATTTGACATTGACCTTCACAAACAGCACCAGAAGAGTTCTTGGTGATCACTTCAGGCAGCGCCTCCCCATCAGACTTCACAACAACAAACCTCTGTGGTAGAAACTGCCTTCAGAGCCTGATACACACGCAGAGGCTGGCCAAGGGTGAGCCTGACGGGGAGCCATTGACACGTGGTGACATCTCTAGCCGCCGGCAGGCTTTGCCACCCTGCCTTTCGATCGCCACAGCACAGCAGCAGCTCTCACCACAGCCCTGCTTTGCCCGTTCCCCTGCAGCTCCCATCGAACAGCCCCAGCAACACCAGAAACGCTTAATGGACCCTGCTGTGAAAGTGCCCAAGAGCCAGACAGGGTGCTACCAGTCCCAGCATGACACGCGCAGCCAGGGGCCATGTCACAAGCTGCAGGGACAGCCAGCAGCAACCCTGTCCCAACCCCTCTTGCAAGGGATGAGCAGCAGAAAACGCTGAAGCTCTGGCAGCCAGGCATGTATGGCAAGAAAGGTGCTGAGGGGTCTGGGGCCAACTGATGCTCCAGGGGGGTTTGTGACGGGCACCTTCACTCCTCCTGCAGCTCCTTCTTGCGAGAGGCCTGCAGCCTCCTCCCCACCGTTTGCTGGACAATCTCCAGACCCTCCGTGTCCAGTTCCTTCGTGAGGAGCAGGATGGCATTCAGGACGTTGTTCTGTCGGGAGGAGAGAGACGCTGCTTTAAACAAGCACCTTAACCCCAGCCTGGAAAAGGCCAGTGGATTTTCAAAGAGCTGCTCCTTCTAGGAACTTCACCACCACCAGTTTGCAACAGCCACCTACAGGGACACATCAAGCAAGCCCTCGGGGCAAACACTGGCAGAGACAAACATGTGAGGAGGCTAACTGGAATGCAGGACAAACCCGTCCACCCAGTGCCTCACACACCGCCCACGTGCCTCTGGCTTCTGCAAGGAAAGGCACATTTCAGGAGCAGCCACCCTCTCTCTCCAGCGTGACCACGTGTAGAATGGGAAAGGACAAGAACCCTCTGACCCAAGGAGTAAGAGCTGGTAGAATCTCAAAAGCAGGAGCTGGAAGGAGCCCTTGGAGGTCTCCAGCCCAGCCTCCCACTGAGGCGGCAACTACTGCCAATGCCAGACCATGGCTCTGCCAAACCGTGTCTTGAAAAACTCCAGGGAGAGATTCTGCAGCCTCTCTAAATAACTCTCCTTCTAGGGAAAACCTTTTTCCTCACGTCCACCCTGAACCTCCTCTTTGTTTAGTATTTTCTTTTCCCAAAGGTCAGAGCCTGTGGCACCACCCATGGTGCTGCGAAGCAATACACCGGAGTGCATTCAAAACGTGAAGGGAAAGAGGGATCGCAGGCAACTCCTATCCAGATTTCACCCTGCTGGACTGAAGCGATGGCAGTGGGCCCAGCAGACAGCATTTCCCAGCTGAGCAGCCAAGATCCAGGAGGTTGCCCCGAGGCTACACCGTGGAGGGCTCTGAGGAACCAGCTAAGCTTTCATCTTGGCAGTCTCCTGTCCCCCAAGCCAACAGGCCCAGCTACCGCGAGGCCTCGGCGCAACCTCAAAGAAGGGAAACGAGCTCAGGTGCAGACAGATCAAGAAAACAAACTCCATCGGGGTATTCTTTACGTTGCATGATGTTGTCTTAAAGACAGAGTAGAATAATTTGAGTTTGAAGGGCCCTACAACAATCATCTGCTCCAACTGCCTCATCACTTCAGGACAGACCAGAAATTCAATCATATTATTACGGGCGTTGTCCAAATGCCTCTTAAACACTTGACAGGCATCGACCACCTCTCTAGGAAACCTGTTCCGGTGTCTGGCCACCTTCTTGGTAAAAAAATGCTTCCTAAAGTCCAGAGTAAACCATCTGCGAACCATTCCTGCACATCCTATCCCTGGATACCAGGGAGAAGAGTTCAGCACCTCCCTCTGCCCCTCAGCCTCCTTTTCTCCAAGCTGGACAAACCCCAAGTCCCCAGCTGCTCCTCACAGGACATGCCCTCCAGCCCTTCACCAGTTTGATTGCCCTCCTCCGGATGCATTTGAGGACCTTCACATCCCTCTGGAACCATGGTGCCCCGAGCTGCAGAGGATGAAAACTGATTTGGTCTTTAAAAGATACTCACTCTCTTCTTTCGGTTGCAGTCAGGCTCTCGAGGTGAAAAGGAGAATTTGTCCCTGGGAACAGGTTTCATACCAAGCTCCTCCCGAATTTTGCTAAAGAAGGGGAGGAAGAGCAAATGTTATTATGACCAGCTAGCAGAACCTTCCTCTGCCAGGCCAATCCTTTCCAATCCCGGGCAACCATGCAAGAAGTATCCAGCTGGAGGACTCAACACACATTTATCCACGCACCACCAGATCACAACACCCCAACTAAAACTCCCGGGTGTAGCAAGAACCTCAAGGGCTAGGAAATGTAAACCAGCACACCACTGTGAGCTGTCTGCTCCCAGCCCCACCTGGAGGACAGGTCCCCATGCCTGAGACCAGCTGGTTTCCTTCTGCCACCTTTTCTCTCAGGAACCAAATGTACCAACACCAGCTGGTACCCAATGTCTAGCCCAGGTATCATCCAGACGGACCTCTTAGGCCTCCCCCTGGATGGAGATTTAGGGGATAAGATCACCTCTCTGCTGAGGAAAGGCTGAGGGACTTGGGGCTTTTTAGTCTGGAGAAGAGAAGGCTGAGGGGGAATCTGATCAACACCTATAAATACTTCAAGGGTGGGTGTCAGGAGGATGGGGCCAGGCTTTTTAAGTGGTGCCCAGGGACAGGACAAGAGGGAACGGGCACAAACTGGAACAGAAGAAGTTCTGTCTGAACATGAGAAGGAACTTCTTCCCTGTGAGGGTGGCAGAGCCCTGGCAGAGGCTGCCCAGAGAGGTGGGGGAGTCTCCGTCTCCAGAGACATTCAAACCCCTCCTGGATAAATTCCTGTGGGACCTGCTCTGGGTGGACTTGCTCTGGCAGGGGGTTGGACTGGATGATCTCCAGAGGTTCCTTCCAGCCCCACAGAATTCTGCATAACGCTGCCACAGTGCCAACAGGCACCACAGTGTGTCGCAGAAGCAGAGTTAAGTGGGAATGGGCTGGAGCTCACACTTCAGAGAGGATCCATCCCTCTCCACACACGCAGCCGACACACTGGAGAGTACATACCCACCTAGAGAAGAGCCCGTTTTGCACATACAGAACCAGACCCTCAAGTGGAACAACGGGAAAGTGCACTAGCTGCAGGCCTGCCCTGTGGAACATCAGGGCTGGCTGGCTGGCAGAGTCCTGTCGTGCTACACCCAAGTTCAGCCCAGAAATCCTAACAGCTCAGGAGCAAGCCCTCACTTTGTCTCCTCCAGACTGAAGCTCAGCAGTTCACTCTCGGTCTCCGTTGTGGATTCAGCAGCGCTGGACTCGGTGTGCTCAGGGCAGCCATTCCCCATGCTCTGCTTGGCTGGTGGGGCCGTGATCTCCTCACCATCGACCAAGGCCTGGGACAGTTCTTCCTCTGTCACAGCTGCAAAAGCCAAGAAAAAGCCCTGCTGCAATGAACTCCAGCAGCCCAGGAAGATGGCTTCTGTAATAAGGCATGTACTGCTGGGGCAGAGCTACACCACAGGGGTTCAGTCCAAAACCAGTCCCTTGTATAGGTCTTTTGCTTTCATCCTCCTCCCGCAGTCCGCCCATCGTCCTGGTGGACAACAGGATGCCCAGGAGCCAGCATGGGCCCTGGTGGCCAAGAAGGCCAATGGCATCCTGGGGGGCATCAAGAAGAGTTTGACCAGCAGGAGGAGGGAGGTCATCCTGCCCCTCTGCTCTGCCCTGGGGAGGCCCCAGCTGGAGCACTGGGACCAGTTCTGGGCTCCCCAGTTCAAAAAGGACAGAGAACTGNAGCAGAACACCATCACCAGTCTCTCAAAGAGAAGGGATGCAAACATGCTTTGCCATTTCTTCTCTCTGAAGAAGGTTCCAAAAGCCACCAAATTACTGCTGCAAGGCAGAAAAGCCTTTTTTTTTTTTAATGGCAGCAGGTCCAATTACAGAATCTCTGTTTTGCCACAGCAAAGGAGAGAGCTCTAAAAAAACCCACTAATTAGTGGTACTGTCTCAGCTATAATGAGGCTCTCTCACATAGTGTTAACTCTGGCACTGCAGTGAAAGGAAGGGAGAAAACAGCTCTGGAAGCGGTGGATCACGCAGAAGGGACGCTCAACCTCTATCAGATCCTGACCCAAGGAAAAGTTGAAGATTCCTCCTTAAGGAGAGGAACCCACACGTCACCGGTTTCCAGTTCACCCTGCCCAGTGCTCGGGGCTGTTTGTTTACCTGCAGACACTCACCTTGGTTATCAAGCTTCTGCAGGCTGGGCAGGTTCCGCAGCACCGTCATCCGGTAGCGGTGGGGGTCCGAGCCACAGCAGGGGTTTTCAGACAGCCATAGGACCCTCAGCCGGGGCAGGTTTTTGAGGTAGAAGAGCTCATTTAGGCTTGTGATGTTGTTCCTCCTCAGATAGAGTTCGGTCAGATTCTGGCACTGATTCAGCGGCTCGAGGTTGGAGATGCCATTCACGCTGAGGAGAGATGGGGGGGGATCAGAGACCAGCGAGCCCACCCCTCCCTTGCTGCACTGCTGAGGAGGGAGCACAGCAGCCCCTACAGCACAGCAGCCTCCCAGCCCCCTTCCCTGCAGCAGCTTCACCCTGGCACAGCACAGCAAGGAGAGTTCAGGGGTCTAGGGCTTTGCACAGAACAAAAGGACAGTGTTTCTGTCTTTCTAAATGGAGGACAGATTTAAAAAAGCAGGCTCTCCTCTGTGCTGAAGATGACGAACAGCCTTTGCTTCCGCAAAACACCCATCACGCTCGCACCCTGTCCTGTAGCAGCTCCTCAGACTCACTGAGAGAGAACTCATGTAAGATTCCCAAGCTAAAAAGCTCAAATTTGCAGACAGCGTTGGCTCTGTGGGATCCCCAGGACAGGTGAAGGATGGGTGTGTTGGGAGGAGCCTTATGGAAATGAAAAACTCTGCAAGATGCAAGAATTTCAACAAGCATTCTGCAAACTGGCCCCATGCACTGGCCCAAAAGATCCCATTTAGTCTACGAAACAGGACTTAGGAAGCAACAACCCTAAGAGGTTTTAACACTTCTCAAAACAGGGATTATTCTCCCCAGTAGCAAAGGTGTAGAGGGGCTGGAAGAAGAACAATCATTTCTGCATCTCTGCTGCTTGAAAAATCAGGCAAGAGGAGCTGGGCAGCTCAGACACACATCCACAGAAAGGTGGTAAGCAACCCAAGGGCCAAGCCACAGCCCCAGGAGGAAAGTGATTTCTCCTGCCCTCTCCACGGCCAGCAGCCTGACAGTCACCTGAATGTGATCACCTCGATGTTGGGCAAATCCCGGCATATGGAGATCTGGGCAGGAAGAGACAGAAAGATCCGGTTGGCACTCCTAGAAATAAAACTAAACGAAAAAAAAAGAAGAAAAAAAGAACAAAAAACGCCAAAAGAACAAAAAACACCCCAAACAAATAAAAGCACTTTAAATCACAAACAAGCAAGATAAAATCAAAGACAGGAACTGAGGTTTGCTTCAGTTCAGCCCAAGCTTAACACCGCCAGAGAGAAGTGCTGTCACTGCCAGCGTGGAGTCAGCAGTTCCTCAGCCCCGCAGACACCAGCCAGCATCACCTCCCTCTTCTGCTCCAGCAACCCCACCATCTCCGTGCTGGTTCCCAGCCACCGTAGGGAAGGACGGGCCCCCTACTTCACCCCAGATGCCACCACACAAAATCAAGGACCCCTCTCCCTCACCCCACACAAGAAACGACCCCCTCTCACCTCTCCCAAGGACTGACAGCCCTCTCCAAACCAGGGCACCTCACCCAACGGCCGAGCGACGGGGCAGGGTCCCGCTCTCCAGAGAAGGCCTCGGAGAGGAATTTTCCAGGCACTCTCTGGAAACAGTGGCAAACCCCCCTCTATCCCCCGCCACCTTTTTTTTTTTCCTTGTTTTTTTAATACGAGATGCTAATCAACCCTGACAAGCTCACTGGCACCAGGCCATCCCCTGCCCAGGCCTGTGCCTCCCTCAGCATCCCTGCCATCCCTCTTCCCTCCCGGCCATGGCTGAGGCCTCCCCTCCGGCATGGGGAAAGAGGCTGGGGGAGGGAAGCGCTCCACGATGGTGTCCGCCGGACCCCTCCTTGCTGTCCTGGCTGGCCGGCAGCGAGCTGCGCCCCCTACTTACATCCGTCAGGTGGCTGCCCCTGCGGGGAGGAGAGTGGAGGGGTCAGTGGGAAGCAGGGCAAAGCCTGTCCCCGTCCCCTCGGGCCTACCTGTCCCCTCGGGCCCATCTGTCCATCAGGTCTACCCGTCGTCCTCAAGCCCACCCGTCCCCCTCAAGCCCACCCATCCATCAGGTCTACCCGTCCCCCTTCAGGCCCACCCGTCTACCAGTCCTCAAGCCCACCCGTCCCAGGCCTACCCGGCCCTCAGGCCCACCCGGCCCCCTAGGCCTCCTCGGCCCTCAGGTCTGCCCGGCCCCTCAGGCCCAGCCGCCACCCCCCAGCCCTCTGCCCTCCTCCCCGCCTTCCCCA
>VXBW01000851.1:47695-80174 GCA_013400375.1 Thinocorus orbignyianus
TTCCAGTCCCTACAGGGGCTCCAGGAAAGCTGGGGAGGGGCTCTGGATCAGAGAGAGGAGCCACAGGATGAGGAGGAAGGGTTTTAAACTGAAAGAGGGGAGATTGAGGTGAGATCTGGGGAGACCCCCCTCCCAGTGTTGCCTCCAGCTCTGGGACCACCAACAGCAGAAGGACATGCAGCTGTTGGAGCAGGACCAGAGAAGGCCACGGAGATGCTGGGAGGACAGGCTGAGAGAGTTGAGGGGGTTCAACCTGGAGAAGAGAAGGCTCTGGGAAGACCTTCAAGCCCCTTCCAGTCCCTAAAGGGGCTCCAGGAAAGCTGGGGAGGGACACTGGATCATGGACAGGAGAAATAGGATGAGGGGGAGCAGTTTTAAACTGAAAGAGGGGAGATTTTCTTCTGAAGAAAAACTTTTTTGGTGTGAGGGTGGGGAGACCCTGGAACAGGTTGCCCAGAGAAGCTGTGGCTGCCCCATCCCTGGAGGGGTTCAAGGCCAGGCTGGATGGGGCTTGGAGCAACCTGGTCTGGTGGAAGGTGTCCATGGAAGGGTCTGGAACTGGACTGGCCTTTGCTAACCACACCGCTTCTGCAGGAGCTTTCCTGGAAATCCAGATCTCTTCTCCGAATTCCTGCAGAACTCCCCATTAGTGGACACCTCCACTGGCTCCAGATGTTGTCCGGTAAACACTGGTGTTCCTCTTGGCTGGCTCTTCAGAGGAACCGTCTGGGATGGTCCCCACAGGGAGCACCCGAGCCTCCAGGGGAGCCTGCGGAGGTCCATGGGGACATGCCTGTCTCCATGAGGACAAGAATTTTTTCATTAGCTCTTACCAAACAGTGGAGTTTCCTGCCAACATCTAAACAGTGATCCCACGCGGTGATGCTGAGCCCAGAGCAGTGACACTTGCACAGAGGGAATGTCCTGGGAGGAGGAGGGGGGAATAACTGCAGGAGGCCTGCCACGAGCAGAGCATCCTCTGAACCACAGTGTGGTCCAGCTTGCCGTGACGCTGGTTTGCGCAACACGGAATTCATTTATCTTCCAACGCTTGGGAAAACGGCACTTTTAGAAAACTCCAGTGTCTTAATTTGTGACAGTATTTGCCTTATAGCCAGCTCTGGGGTGCAGGGTTCAAGGTCTCGGTGTTTTTGAGTTCTCCAGGTGCAGGGACGAGGAGGAACGAGACTTGGGCACTTGACCCAAGCCGCCAACAGGATTACTTCATACCATGAATGTCATATTCAATATTAATTAAAAAGTTTGCCGAGGAGTTCTCTCTCTCCCCCTAGATGGCTGGGATCCTGAGATCACCTTGCCCTGGTGCTGGAGCCCTGAGCTCTTCCCTTCCTCCCGAAGCCACAGCACTCGCAGGGTCCCACACTGGCTGTCCCTGCTGGGATGTCCCATTCCTGTGATGGAACGGGCTGGAGATAGTCCTTGTGTGTTTTATATTGGAATCAGGATCAATATTGATTATTTATGTGGTCTTATTCTGTTAAATCTGTTTCTGTTTCAGCCCTCAGGTTTCCTTGTTTTCTCCCAATTTTCCCACCTGGGAAGGGGTCATCGCGTGAGAGAATAATTGCCTAAAGGGCAGTGAATCGTTGTGGGTTCCTCAAAGCGTCACACCGAGTTGCTCTGGAGCAACTTGCTGCCCACGGCCAGCTGCTGAGACATGCTCAGGCCAGCAGGACTTTCCCGAGAAGCCTCCAGTGGCCGCCCTGGAGGAGCTGACCCTTCCCTGCCCCACACGGGCAGCAGAGCCCATCTCCAGGAGCGCTGACCACCTCTGGTGACACCAGGAGGGTATGGCAGGTTCTCCCCCAAAACGCCTCCCCCAAACCCATCCCGTGCCTTCTGCCCCACTGAATTCCCTTTGCCAACAGCAGTCCCACAACACCTCCTGGGAAGGGCCAGTTTAGCAGTCAGGACATGTGGGGGCTTCAAACACTTCTTCTTCCTGAAGTTGTTGTAGGCTTTTACAGGTTATTGTGAGACCCTGCGTGGAGGAACCACAGAGAGCTGGAAGGAGAACATGTGGCAGACCAAACAGGATACTCTACATACAAGCCCAGGAGCACAAAGAGCTTTTTGCTCTCTTCCTCCGGTGGAGCAGGGAAGCAAGAACAACCCCCACACTGGGAATTAGTGGGAGAGTCAGGCCTTCATCACAGACCTTCATCACAGCTGAACACGAGACAAGCTGGGAGCCTGGGGAGAGTCAATCTCTGCGCCAGAGCCTTGGAAGATGTGCAGGGCTGCGAGCGGGATGTGGACACGCCAGGGATTGCAGGTGATGATCCTGCGCAGCCTTTGGAGGCCCCGTGGCCCCAGACCTCACTGGTTCTCCTCTCCAGGCTGCTCCTTTAATGCACTTTGCAAGTCTATATGCATTATTAAAGCTCCCTCCTTTGTAAAAGACTGGGGAGGAGGTTTGCCTGAGGCTATTATTGATGCTACTTACAATATTAAACAAGGGATCAAAACCTATTTTATTTAATTACAGAACCACAGGATCATTGTGGTTGGAAAGCACCTCTGAAGTCACCGAGTCCAATTGTACACACACAAAAAACCCCTACAATCTCAGCCACTAGAGCATGCCCTGCAGTGCCACATCTGCACCTTTCTGAAATACCTCCAGGGAAGGTTTGGATAAAATCTGGTGGGAATAATGGCCGTGGGGAACACGCTCAGGAGTCCTGTGGGTGCAAATTCACCTGATAGAAATGCAAGCTGGAAATGGCCCGAGCGAACCAGAAAAGTTCTCTTAAATCCAACAGAGCTCCCCAGGCCAAGGGAGAGGGAGGGCTGCACCTCTGGGAGCACGGAGACCATCTGCTTGGGATCATCTCACACCTGAGAACAGCAGGCTCAGGTGTTTGCCCAAAGGTAAATTTGCTCCAGTAGCTCTTGGCTGACCAAGTTTAAGCATGAATAGAAAGGAGCAGAGGACAGAGGACTGCCTGGCTTTATAAATACAGACCGAGGGCTGGAAAACACATGGCCAGTAAAATTCCTGCACCAAAAGGGAGCCAAGGAAGCTTCCCTGTAGAGTGGAGGTGCTTTCCCTCAAAAGCCTCTTGCACACATTTTGGGTGACTGTTACGGTTTCTATAGACAGCCCAGAACTTTGACGTCACGCTCCTGAAGATGAGCCAGCTTGGACAGCTCACATCAGATGTCTCCCTCTGCCCCTTCTGTTACAAGCAGCACAGAGGGAAAACAGGTTTTTCTGAGCTTGAGCTCTTGGTGATTTGATAAACGCGGTGGTGCTTTCCATGCCTGCATCCTTCCACCCCTGCCCGGGACTTTGCACAGCACGGCATGTCGCTGACGGTGCTGCAACGCCAGCAAAGCACTGAGAGGAACCCATTGGAAAGCGGCATTACAAAAAAGCTGCTGTCTTTAAAATCGCTGCAAAAGCAGCAAAAATACTGTTCACCTTCCTCTCTCCAGCTGAAAAATTCATCCTTGCGTTCTGGGGCTGGGAGGGTGAAGGAAGGCAGCCAAGCTGCCTCCGGCTTGTCTCTTCTCCTGAGCATCAAAACTAATAGAAACGGGGCTGGAGTCCCCCCTGGGCCTTGGAGGAGCCATCTCCTGGCAATCTGTGGTGCTTGTCACACAGGTGGCTCCCCAAAGGTTTAAAGCCATCAGTCAAATTGCTGTCTTCGCTTTGCAGTTTGCCACCAGGCTGCTGGCGTTGTCCTGCTGGGGCACGTTGCTGCCACCTCTGACATCAGTGTGGCAAATGGTGCTGGGAAGAACCTCAGCAGCAAAAAAAAATATCCACGGTTAAAAAGCCTGCAGCAGAAAGGCAGGGGTGTGCAGGGCATCGCCCCGACTCTCGCTCTCTGGAAAACGCATTTAAGTGAGGACAAATAATTGCTCCTGGTGTGTCAGTGGTTATGGGAGCAGTGGTGGGGTGGGATGGCACCCTTCAGCGGCAGAGTAGGGGGTAACTGGTGTGCTGGGGTGTGATGACTCCTTCTGCCTCCAGACTTCCACCCTCAGGCAGAGGCTGAACACCCCAAAAGCACCAAATCAGTTGGTATTTTGCCTTAAACTGGAGGGGTGTATTATAAGTCGTGGTGGTCCATGCCATTTGGGTGTCCGTGTTTAACACCTGCAGAGACAGAGCCATGGTGACCCTTCGGGGATCCTTGGTGCCACGGTGACCCTTCAGGAGCTTTACTGGTGCTGCTGGTCTTGCCGAAACAAAACAACCGTGACAACAGTCAGTGACAGCTGGAGTGTCTTGCGATGGAGAAGATGTTTGTGTTGCTCCTGGCAGACGCAGTGGTACGTGTTTTATGAAGAAAGAACTTGAGATCTGAGCAAAAAGGACTGCTGAGTGAAGCCATGCTGCCCTCACGTGGGTGTTTTGGAAATATCCCCGTCTTCAAATCCAACTTGTGCTAAAACTAATGCTTCAGAACTCTTGGGGCATCTCCTCCAAGAAAGACCTTGCAATCACAGTGATTTTTTTTTTTTTTTTAAACTGTCTCCATGTCCTGTGTGGCCTGTAGCAGGTTGGGTTGGGTGGAGAATGGATAGAGAGCAGCCCTGAGGAGAGGGACTTAGGGGGTGTTGGTGGATGAGAAGCTCAACACACCCCAGCACGAGCTGGAAGCCCAGAGAGGCCACCAGACCCTGGCTGCATCCCCAGCAGCGTGACCAGCAGGTGAGGGGGGGGATTCTGCCCCTCTGCTCCGCTCTGGGGAGACCACCCCCCCAGTGCTGCCTCCAGCTCTGGGGCCACCAACAGCAGAAGGACATGGAGTTGTTGGAGCAGGACCAGAGAAGGCCACAGAGGTGCTAGGAGGACAGGCTGAGAGAGTTGGGAGGGTTCAGCCTGGAGAAGAGGCTCCAGGGAGACCTTAGAGCCCCTTCCAGTCCCGAAAAGCCCCTTTTGGGGGCTTTGGAAGGCGCTCTAAGGTCTGTCTGGAGTCTTCTCTTCCAAGAAAGCTGGGGAGGGACTCTGGATGAGGGAGGGGAGCACTAGGATGAGGGGGAAGGGTTTTAAGCTTTTCCTTCCAGTACCTGAAGGGGCTTCAGGAAGGCTGGGGAGTCTGTTTCCACAGGCCTGCAGTGACAGGATGAGGGACAATGGCTGCAAGTTGGAGAAGAGCAGATTTAGGTTGGATATTAGGAATAAGTTCTTTCCTCTGAGGGTGGTGGAACACTGGAGCAGGTTGCCCAGGGAGGTGGTTGAGGCCCCTTCCCTGGAGATATTCCAGGTGAGGCTGGATGAGGCCCTGGGCAACCTGGGCTGGTTGGGGGTGTTCCTGTGACTGTGGGGAGGTGGGACAGGATGGCCTTTGGAGGTCCCGTCTGGCCTGGATAATTCTATAAGCTGAAAAAGGGAAGACTTAGGTGAGATATGGGGAGGAAATTCTTCCCCCTGAGGGTGGTGAGACCCTGGAACAGGTTGCCCAGAGAAGCTGTGGCTGCCCCATCCCTGGAGGGGTTCAAGGCCAGGCTGGATGGGGCTTGGAGCAACCTGGTGGGGTGGGAGGTGTCCCTGCCCAGGTCAGAGCGTGAAACTGGATGGGCTTTATGGTTCCTTCCAATCCAAACCATTCTATGATTCTTTGGAAGAAATTATTCAGAACATCCCTGCTCTGGGTTTGGGGGTACAGACAACCCTTTTACCATGGCTGCCTCAGGGTCTCAGTTGTCAGCAGAAGTTTTGGGGAATCCCTGTTGGGATCCCTCCTTGGATTCTTCAGTTGGAGCATCCAACTCCCCTTTTGGGGCTTCTTGGGACTGGAAGGGGCTTTAAGGTCTCTCTGGAGTCTTCTCTTCCAGGAAAGCTGTGGAGGGACACTTGATGAGGGAGGGGAGCCATAAGATGAGGGGGAAGGGTTTGACACTGAAAGAAGGGAGATTGAGGTGAGATGTGGGGAAGAACTTCTTTGCTGTGAGGGTGGTGAGACCCTGGCCCAGGTTGCCCAGAGAAGCTGTGGCTGTCCCATCCCTGGAGGGGTTCAAGGCCAGGCTGGATGGAGCTTGGAGCAGCCGGGTGTGGTAGGAGGTGTCCCTGGGGGGCTTTAAGCTCCCTTCTGCCCCAAACCATGCTGTGAAGGCGATAATCCTGCCCTTTCCCGCCCTCAGCCGCCATGTCCTTGCTGGGGCCGGACCCTCCCCTCAGGCAGCGAGGGCGTGGCCTTCTTCCGGTGGGCGCGGGGGGCTCGCGTCACTTCCTCTGCGGGGACGGCGGTGTCGGTGTGGCGGCGGCGGGGAGGAGGGGAAACGACAATAGCGGCGCGGCGGGACGATGAGCGACAGCGGCGAGCAGAACTACGGCGAGCGGGTAATACATGGAGCCCCATTGCGTTGGACACTCCACCTCCTCACCCCCCTTCCACCCCAATTCCCTTCATTCCCCCCCCTCATCTGAGGGGAGGCCGCCCGGCGCCATCTTGGGCCGGCGGCGGGGAGAGGGACAAAATGGCCGAGGGCGGCGGGGACCCGTCTGCCGCCACCCCGCCGCCTTCTCCCGGCCCTGAGGGGATATCGGGGGTTGCCAGCCCCGCTCCCCGCTGCGTCCGTCCTCCCCGGACGCCTGGGNGCCCGGTGGTTGTCTCAGCCTTTTGTTCTGCTCTCTTGCCACCCCGCTTCTGAGGTGAATTCCTGCCCGAAACGAGCTGCGGTTTGCTGCCCCGGCCGTAAAAATAATTATCTCCCCTTCTGGATGCGGCTGCGGCCTTACACCCCGGGTGGCTGGGCCTCTCCATTTCGTTGTTATCCCATTGCTTCAGTGGAAGGGTTTTGCCTCAGGCCGAGCCCTCTCAGTGCCAGGGCCGTTCCCTGCCTTTGTGCAGCCTGCAGGAGGCCTCCTCTGAAAAGGTGTTGCTGGCTGGGTGGAATTTTACTTACACGGCAGTAAAGGACTTGCTGAGCTTCATCTTTGTCATGTACATCTGCAATACCCCTCACCTGTGGTTGGTTTTCCTTTAGGTGAGTCAGTTCTCGTTTTCCTTTGAAGTTTTAAATTTTCCCAGACGAGTGTAGTGCAGGGCTCTGTACTCTTTGGGTTTGGTTTCTTTTTTTCTGATTCGTCTGTATTTTTAACTTACTGCAGCATCAGAAGGAGTTGTGGAGGTGAGAAGTAGTTTAAATATTTAACCTTCACTGGAGGTGGGGGAAAAAAAAAAGGAATTAAAGAGAATGTAATAATTCCGAGCAGGAAATTGCAGTGTCTTTCCTTGAATATGGCCTTTCTTTAGATTCATTCTAATAAGCTTTAATAGTACAAGTGTTTCTACTTCAAGGTGGATTAGGTTGGAACAATTTGGTCTCCAGGAGGCTGAAAATGCTACATGGAAATAAATGCTGAAAGATAGGGATTAAAGAACAGGCTCGTACCGCCCCTAGTGTTATCTCTTCATTGATGTCTTCATCTCCTTCTTACAACTGTTATGTTTTTAGGGAGAGAATATTACTTCTGACTTGCTCAAGGTGGATTTCTGTGCGTGAGTTCTTCTATAAAAGGTTGATTTAATTGTTATTGGGCAAGTCAGAAGGAAAAGCAGTTGAAGATGGTAGTCTCACTCGAGGAAAGTTTGCCAGGATAACCTCCGTTGTATCTCCAGTCGGAATGAGTGGGAATGTTAAAACCTTCATAGCAAAAGTTTCTGAAACATAATTGTGCAGGGATACGATAAGACAGCAATCACTATCCCACCCGCTTTCCTATTTTATCTTTTCCATACTTCTGTTAAAATATATGTGCAGGCAATCTTCACCAAGGCTTAAAGTGAGTTATGTCTGAACCTTTTCAAGTTGTAAATGGGTAAGTAAATAGGTGTCGGTAAAATTAAAAGAGAAAACCATACAGCTATGAGACTTCTCTTTCAGGCTAGATCAGGGAGTGCCTTTTCTAACGCTATTGCTAGATATATTTTGCTTGCTTAAGGCTTATATTTTACTAGGTTAATGGCTTTTCTGCTTTTTCAAGCTGGAAGCGCTGAAGTCTTTGCTGAGTAGAAACAGTATTTGGATAAATAATTTAGGGTATGACTTTACAACTGTTAAGCTGTTCCAAGTCCGTACTGCCAAGGAGAGTTGTGCTCCTGCTTTCTCCCTTACGCTAGCGTTTGTAGAAGCCAGTCAGATCTGGGAATTACATCAGCTGAAATTTCTGTTTCTGATTCTGTTTCCAGCTGCTTGGCTTTGCAGGCTTGACTTGCTTGTGTAGCCCCGAGTCCTCGTGTCAGCATTGGGGGTGAAGAAGAAATAACCAGGTGTTTTCGTGAATAATGGGACTTACTGTTTCAGCAGAAACACAGACTTCAACTGGTTTATGTCACAGTTTTAAAAGAAAACTAAAAAAAATAAATAAAAATAATCCCACTTAAATTCTCTTTCACAGTTCATACCCCACAGTGGGATTAAGTTCTGGAAACTCTAAAGCTGAAGAGGCTATAAGTTATTAGATGCTGTTGTTATGCTACTGATACTTCAAATAATACTGTCAGAGTGCTGTAGCAACTGCCAAGTTTCTCCAAGTCGCTTGTATTTTGTTTTCATTCATTGAAATAGCGGCTGCTGAAGTGTGTGTGATTCAGGCAGGGAAGGGTTGGAAAGAAGACTAGTTCAAGGAGAAAGAAAATAGTGAGTCTCATTCCATGACTTAATTAAGACTGGTAGTGATTACTTGGTGTGTGTCTGACCAGAGATCGTTTAATATGGTAGTCAAGTCTTTTGTTTGCCTTTTTTTTTTTTTTTTAACAGAGTAATTTGAATGGTGTAAATGCTCAATTTATAGATCTACTTAGAAGATACTTAACACATCTATTGAATAAAATCAGCAATTTTTTTAACTACGTTGGGGAAGAAGGTCTAAGAAAGTGGTTTGAGAAGGTTAGAAACGATCCGGTAGCTTGATGCCACCAAAAGGGTAGGTCGCTCTTTGGGTTCCTCCTCCATCAGCTGCACTTGGTCAGACTCCTTGGGCTGATGAGTACCTGGAGCTGTCAGGAAATCCTTTGCTTACTGCTGCTGGATTAGTCTCTCCTGCCAGTTTGGCACGTCCCCAGCAGTGATGTGGTTTGGAGGAGAGAGGTAGAAGGTGTCATTTTTCTGGTGGATGGATGGCTGGGTTCAGAGGAAGAGAGAGGCTGAGGGAATGTGAAGTGAGCACAGTTAGACCTTGAGTAAATCTGACTGTAGAGTTAATAATGTGTAATGTGGGGCTGCACCTTTCTTTAAGAAAACAGATCAGAAATAGCATCATTTTATAGATATTCAGGATTGAAAAAATACTTGTAATAATACTTATGACTTTATTTGTCTGTGTCTTAACATCGCCAAGTGACTGGAATCTGTAAGTTGAATTCCTGTGAGGAAAACCTGGAGCTCAGGAGTGCAAAGAACACGTGGTCCTTACGTACCTTACAGCTGCATCTCTCCATGGAACCCTTTTCTGTCACTGCTGTCCTGACATTCCCTGCCTATCTTATGATTGCATCTTTGTGAATGTGCTTAGAGGTGTTAAAAATGTCATCCCTACACTACTACATGCTTTTAATATGTTTAAAGTATGGAAAGAATAATTTTGGGACACACACACACATCCAAGCCTGGACCTCAGGGTTTCCACCTGAATTCCAGTCATGTCCAGTGAAGGGGAAGAACTGTTGATAATGGTCAAAGGACCTGGTGATTTTTTAAAAAATCTACACTTGAGAAATTAAAGGTTAAATAATAATAAAAAAAGGTAATTTAATTGTGAACACCAGTCTTGATTTGCTTACCAACAGTGTTTGAATACAGGGAGGGTAAAGAAGTCTGGGTTTTCTTCGCTCGTGTCATGACAGGAGCCCACTTTGTTGGTTTGGTTTTTTTTTTTTTTCAGTAAAAAAACAAAACCAACCCTTAAAATTCCTGAAGCAAGAGAACAAAAGATAGAAAAAGAAGTTAAAAGCAACAAAAGGAGGTAGTAGAAACTCTGCAATTTCAGTGGGAGCCATGTGAACCCTCCCTGGGTGTAAGCTGGTATTAGAGTGCTGTAAGGCTGCTGGTGTTTGAAATTTTGGGTAGGGAAGATTTCCTGGGGCTTGGGGAGTTTGGAAACAGCTTGGAAATCATAGAGGTTGTTACTAGTCCTATTAATATCCGGAGCAGGTGAGGTGCGAGGAATTCCTTTGAGGCTGGAAGTAATAAAAGAAGTGACACAATCCTTTAAAATGTGGTAGCTTGAAAGTGAGAGGTTTCACAGAACGATGATCTGGAAACAAAACTGTGGATGTTTAGAAACCAGAAAAATCTTGTAAAAAGTCCAAAGGAGCTGAATGAGTAGGAGCCAGCTGTTGGATTCTCTGGTTTGGCTAGACATATATTCCTTGTCAGACCCTAGGTGTCCTGCTTTCCCATCCATCTCCACATGGCAAAGGCTGTTGTGAAGAATGTATAGCTGAAGACTTCAGTCACTTGCTCATGCTGATACCATTTCTCAACCGATTCCTTCAAAGCTTAATAACTTCTAAAAACTGAATAAGAAAAAGGGGGTATGGGGGGTGTTTAGGGGCAAGGTCCTCCCTGCTGCTCCCCTCCTGTCCTGCCTGTCCCTCTGGGTACCAGCCCCCCTTGGACGTGGCTCCTCCTGTCTTGCCTGGCTCTGACAAGAGGGTTATGTTTCAGGAGCACAAGTATTTCTTTCCCCCAAAGGAAGAACCGTCTTCATTTTTGTTTTGAGCCCTTCTTCAATCTCGCTTTGTCTATCTCTTTAATAAAAAGAAGACTTTTTGGTTAAATGAATACATTAACTCAGAACTCATCTCCGTGGATTATTCTCTTGTGAAGGTAATGCTGCGTTTAGGTTAAACTTATTTGTGACTTGGTTCTCAATATTTGCACTGCTCTTTGCAGGGTTAATTTATGAGTTGGCCATAGTTTACCTCCTTAAGGAGATAATGACCTTAATTCTGTTGCTCTTGGTATTAATTGAAAATGTGCCTTATCCTGCAAATCGTGTCCCACCCCGTCCCCTCAGTATCATGCGGGAGGCAGTTGTGGATAGTTCGATTTTGTTTTAAAGATGTAAAGAAGTGTTTTAAGCATGATTAAATTTGGGCTTAGCAAATGAATTTCTCGGTGCTCAGTACGGAATGCCCGTTGGGTGTTGAGGTTTAATTGATTCACAAAGATAAAACAAGTGATTTTTTTTTTCTGAGAAAAAGCATCTGGTACTCCAGTGTTGTCAGCGAGCGTTCCTGATCAGAATTGACATCAAATTTAAATTGTTTATTTTTAGGAAAAATAAAAATAATTCCACTACTGACTCTTAAATTTTCTTGAATAACTCAAAATAAAGAATACACTCTAGTATGTTCAAACCGAGTGTTTAAGTTATGCATTATACTGAATAAAAATAAAGTCTAAAATGCTAATTAGGTGATGTCATTACCGAAAAAGATGACAAGGAAATAATAGAGTAGATGGGGGAGTGGGGGGTGTTATTCCAGAGCAGTCTTGGAGCTGCTCGCATGGAATTGTGCTTCTGGATTTGCTTGGAAACCTGAAGCCTGCGCTGTAACCCTGTTTGTGCAGGCAGAGCGGGGGGGGGCTGCTCAGAAACCTCCTGACTAGACCTTCAAAATGGCAAGAAATGTCCCCAAAAGTGACATCGTTGAAAGACCCACCGCTCTGCACTCTCTGCATGCAGAAGGCACATCCCTTTAGTCGTCTCTGGCGCGAGCAGGGACCTTGCTTGAGTCACTTCTTGTTGATTTTTGTCTAAGTGTGTGGCTGATGGTGCAAAATACTCTGAGTTTCCTGGTGCTGGAATTCTTTAGCAGATGTTCAGCGGCTCCACTGTGCGTTTGCTATTAAATACAGACATAAATAGCCAATCAGTTGCTTAGCTGTAAGTTAAAGTGAATTGACTGAATCTGTTTATAAAGTAGCAGGGCATTCAGTAGATTCAATTCTTGAACTGCATATATAGTTAAAAATCCACAAAACATTTTTTTTTTTTCTAGTTTCAGTTTTGGCACTAGATTTTATCCTGGAGTTTTTAAATATTCTTCATCCTGTTCTTTTTCTATTAAGGTTAATGTTGAAGAAGGAAAATGCGGAAGTCGCCATTTGACAAGTTTTATAAATGAGAATTATTTGAAGCTCAGGAATAAGTGAAGCTGAAATTTGAAAAAAAAGAAAGTGAATGCATGCTAATTATCAGACCAGAAGTCCCACTTGTAGAATATTGAGCAATTTGTGTGAAGTGGGGAAGATGAAAGAAGTCAGAATTTGAAACGGAAGAATGAAGAAAAGGAATAAAAATGAAGTTAAGATAAGAAGTAATCTGGAATCTGAAAGCACTACGCTAAGTAATTACTAGTCTGTTTATGTGTCCCTGTATATTTTGCTAAACATGCATGCATTATCTGTTTCATAGCAAAAGTATATGCAGGGTAAAGAAGTGTCTACCAGGGAAAAAAAAATAAATAAAAAAATATATAAAAAAAACCTTCTTAAAAAAATCTCGGCAGTTCTAATGCCAACTGCCCGGACACATAGATATGATTTTTTTTTTTTTTTACCATTTATTTCACTGGAGCTTATTTTATGGACCTGAGGTAAAGGAGAAATTGTGTACAAATTAGGCTTTCGATATCTGCGTGCAGGAATCCCGTTCTGCTTCCAGAAGCGGAAGTGCTCATGGGTCTGGCAAGTCGGGGAGGCACACCCCTGCGAGGTCTCGATCTAAGGAGGATTCCAGGCGCTCCAGGTCAAAATCTAGATCCAGGTCTGAATCCAGGTGAGTTTACTTCATTTTTACCTCTTCCTCCTCTTCCCAAGTCTGATCGTGTCAGTCGAACCAAAATCCAGTTCAGCCCACTGCCCTTTCCAGTGATGACTGGTGAATACAAAGGGGGCTTGCGTGGTTTTGGGGTTTGAAAAGATAAACTATCAAGGTAGATTTTTTTAATTTTTTTTTTTTTCAGCTTATTTCTAAGAGGCAGTTGACTGTGCAGGCTTGTATCTTGACACAGCTTGGAAGCAGCCTGCCTTTTAAGTCTTAAAATACTGGCTAGTTTCTGAGCGGGAAGTGTTAGGAGCTCTAAATCCTAGCTCTTCTGTGCATTAAAAGAAACACGTGCATCAACAGATTTTTCCATTTTCAGTCACATTAACGTATTATATTTTCTCACTGGAAGCAGTGACATTTCTGGAGTAGTTAACGGTCTATTCCATGAAAAAGAAGCAGTAGGGATAAAGGTGAATTTCAAGACATCAGTCTGACCTTTTAAATGTATCGTAATTCAATTTGAAAATGAGCAGACTGGAAAGCTTTCAAGTTTGGGTTTTTTTCCCAAGCTTTCAAAAAAAGCCGTGGAGAAAGGAACTTGCTTATTATATTTGTTATATGGCAGCGCAGGTGTATGACGTGAAAATGCCTTTTCCTCTGTATTACTTCTCCTCATACTCATTTGCTAAATGAGCTGAGACACAAAATACGCTGGTAGCGTAAAAATAAGACGCTGAAAGTCAGTGCTGACCGCTTCACGTTGGCTTTACCAGGTGTGTCACGTATTTAATACAATTAACATATATACAATACGTTAGTAAATACTTCATAACAGAGAGAACCTGTAAATGGGATGAATGCTGTTATTTTCTTAAGAGTTGAAGTAATTGAGTGCTGACTGTGGAAATGAATGTGTGGGTAGTGCCATTAATAATCTTTAAGGAGGTTAAAAAAAAGTGTGGCTTTCAGCAGAGGAGCTTCCAGTTTTTCTGTTCAAAATATACTTTTTACGTGTCTAAGCAATGAATTGGGCTCGCCAAAAGTCAGACTGGAGGAGGGATGACAGCAGCAGTCATCCACGGTGGAAAATGCTTACAAATACTGTGTTTGGGTCTCCTTGCCACATCAGAGCCATCAGTTTGAAAGGCTTTTGTGAGAAGGAAAATACTTGGGAAGTCTTGACAGCAGAGGGGTGAGCTTGTTTTTTCTGTGGAGTACAGGTGCGAGTGTCAGATCATGTGCTTGCCGATCCTTGTAGTGCAGGAACAATAGATCAAATTAATTGAATAAATATTTCATAGAATAACATCACCTTACAGAGTCTGAAATTGGGGTGACCTCTGGAAAAGCTGGTAGTGAGGGATGTCGGTGGCACAGCCCAGGATGATCCGAAACCCTGCGTGAGGTAGAGTCAGCTCTGGGCTCACACCATGTGCTCAGGGCTTTACCAAGTTGTGTTGTGAAATTTCAAAGGATGGAGACTGCCCACGCTTTGGGGGGAAACTTTTAATTTTTAAAAAGAAAAGCAACAAGTCAGGACCCATCCCAGCATGTTCTGCTCCACCTTATTCATAATCCCTAGGGATTCCATACTTTTTAAGGAACCATGTTTCCTGCTTACAGAATAGCTGTAATGCTGCGTAAGAATGCGATCAAAAATTGTGTGAAATGCTGGAAGAAGCAAGTTAAAATCTAGAATCTACAAGAAAGCTGGCAAATCATTTACAAGAAATCACTCCTTAAATAATAGCCTGGCAACTGGCTTGTTATTTTTTGATGGACAGAAGTGAAGCTTTTGAGTGCCATGACTTCCTGAGCATTTAACAGCTGTCTTGAAAATGCCTAAAGCTGGAAATCCTGGAAGTGTATTGCAGAGTTAGAGTGTGTTCATGAGCAGATTTTGGGCAGAATTGTGTCAGGGCACACATTCAGAAGCAATGTATGTTTGTTTTCAGTATTTTCAGTGTTGTCACGTGGTGAGATGTGATATGAGCAGGTCTTCTAACTCTGGCTCTCTCCAGAGAAATAACCTTGTGAGAACTTTAATGTTTCTTGATAGTTTGTGTTGCAAATGTATTTTTGAATTACCAGCTTTATAAATTAAACTTTTGATTTGGGAACGAATCTGTGTCCTGGTGCATTTATGAGTTGGGGTGTGAATATATTTGATTTAAAAATCTTTTATTGATGTCTTCATCGGAAGCACAGCGAGCAATCTTTGACTCTATGAGGTCTGAACTGTTCTTTAACAAAGGACTTGGATTTTCAGCTGTGGTGCCTTTGCAGCAAAGGAGGAATAATGGCAGTATGACATTTAAGGCAGCAATATAAGCGGTGCCTATTTAAATAAACCTTGTTGTCTCACATAATGGATTGCCTGACGTAGAAATGTCCAGCTTTTGTTCAGTGTAATGGGTGCGTTCTGTAACCTGGAACATCACTTCTCTGATTGTCTTCAGTTCCTTTTTTTTTTCCTTCTTCCCTATTTCAGTGGTTGAAATGTGACCGTATGCATGTGTTGAACTTCTTTTTAATTTTCATTACTATTTCTTTACTGTCTTCCCCACCTCAGGGAAGTTACCTCTTTTTTTTACTTTCTATTGCCAGAAATAATTTATTCTTATAAATACATAGTTAGAAGTCATTTCTAACTATGACAGGCTGAGAGAGCTGGGGCTGTTCAACCTGGAGAAGAGAAGGCTCCAGGGAGACCTTGGAGCATCCTTCCAGGTTCTGAAGGGAGCTCCAGGAGAGCTGGAGAGGGAGTCTTGGTCAGGGAGTGGAGGGACAGGACAAGGGGGAATGGTTTTAAACTGAAAGAGGGGAGATTTAGTTGAGATCTCAGGAAGAAATTCTTTGCTGTGAGGGTGGTGAGACCCTGGCCCAGGTTGCCCAGAGAAGCTGTGGCTACCCCATCCCTGGAGGGGTTCAAGGCCGGGCTGGATGGGACCTGGAGCACCCTGGTGTGGTGGGAGGTGTCCCTGCCCATGACAGGGGAGTTGGGACTGGATGATCTTTAAGGTCCCTTCCAACTCTAACCATTCCATGATTCTGTGATTTCTCCTGGATGTGTATATGTGCCTCAAGTTGAGGAAGAGAGAATGTAGTTGGCTCACTTCTAATGAGGCTGAAGGCCTCCCTGGGTTTTTTTTGTTTGGTTGGTTTTTTAGGAGACCTGTAACATAGTGTATAACATGCAGTTTGTCTGGTGACACTTCCTTAGCGAGAAGTCCCAGCTGAAGAAGCTGTTAAATGCTCAGGAGTAAAAACAGGTTGAGGTTCAGAGCTTCAGGGGGTGTCAGTGTGAAACAGGCTTGTGAAACAAGGGCAGCTTTTGCTCTCAGTCAGTACTTGCTGCCTGGGCTTCCAGAAACCAGAGGAAGGACATTTAAGACACAGACAATCTGAAGATTAACAATCTATGACTAAGAGCCTTTGAATATTAAACTGTTGGTTGCATTTTTTACTTTGTAATTGTGTGGAATACGGGTTACTCAGGGGTTGCCATCCAAGCTCAGGTGTAATACTCCAGTTCTAAGTGCCTGACAACTTTACAGCTAAGATTGTGTCGGGAGAGCTGAGGGAGTTTAGGGCCTCAGGACCTTGCCTTCCCAGACCTAGTGCTGCCAGAAAACATTTCTGGAACTGTTCTGAGGAGGCCTGGGCTGAAATAAGTGAACAGTTACCCCTTTGCCTAAATACACTTGAAGCGTGACCATGTAAACATCCATGAACTTGTTAAATAACTGTTGAAATACCAGAAGGTAAACAAGGCTGCTACAACTTGGTTTCTTCAGTTGCATTACGCTCTCCTTCGGGGGCATTTCCCATCCTTCTGTGCTTGTCGTTGTGCACTGTGTAAAAAGTATATTTGCTTTTCCATGTCAGTGCTGTTCTGAGTGCTGGAATAAGCAGAAGTGTGCACCTCTGCTTTATGTTAAGTCCTGTTTACTCCTTTTCCCTTTTTTCTACTAAGCCTTTAAAAGAAAGCCACCCCAGCTATTTTTACTTAAATCCTTTGTGTGTTCTCAGCGTGTACTGTGTCAGACCAGGATAGCCTTGCTAGAGAAAGTCAGAAGCTCTTGGGGAACTAAAAGCTAGCTGAGATGGGAGTTGAGGTTCCCGTTCTGAGAGAATCTGTATTAATTAGATTTAGTAGAGAGTCCTTGAGAACAGTGACTAAATTAATTACAGCAGAATCACGTGGTACTGCAGCTTTTAAGAAAGTAGTTATTCACAAACAAAAAGTCCGAATATCTGCCATATTTTTGAAGGGTTAAGAAAAAAAAAAGAAACCCAAGCAAACCAAACGCTGTACCTTTTTCCTCTTTATTTTTTTTTTCCCCCTTCAGATCTAGATCAAGGAGGAGTTCCCGTAGACACTACACACGATCCCGCTCCCGTTCCCGCTCCCATAGGAGATCCAGGAGTAGGTCTTACAGTCGGGATTATCGGCGACGCCACAGTCACAGCCATTCACCCATGTCTACTCGCAGACGTCACATTGGAAACAGGGTACGTCTGTTAGAAAAGCAAATGACTCACAGTCCTGAATAGATCCTGAAATCACTGAATTAATTCAGTGGGAGGAAACATTCTGCTTCCTGCTCAGGTCTGTTTAAAAGATACCGTTAAGGTTAATGCCGTGCCTGACTTCTTGTAAGTTGTGGATCTCCACAAGGTAGGGTTGTGGGGGTGTCTTTAGTATTTATACGTTTATTTCTTAAGAGATGCCTTTAAAAGTGCTGTCAGGGCAGGCTGGGGTCAGTGTACTTGCTACAATGAATGAGAAAATGAAGGGTGGGGGTAGAATTAGGAGGGAGAATTTTTATTTTAAGTTAGAAGGCGTGGAAAACAAAAATATTCCATTAAAAGCTGTTTTGATGTTGTCTTTGTTAAACAAGCGTGTAAAGCAGCTTGCTTTTAGCTGCTTTACAGGCTTGGGTGGCTGAGCACAGCGTGGTCAGTGTTAAAAGTCGAGGGGGAGGGTGATAACTCAAGGTGTGATTCAGGCACCTCTGTGTGTGTGTGAATCTCCTCGCATCCAGTCATCAGCCAAGCTTTGAAGGGAAAGCTTTTTAAATCCTACTTTAAATCCTCAGTTAAATACCTACTGGATGCTGTTGCTGTAGTTCGTACAGTACCCTGAGAAATGCAAAGTATTTTTGTGAGAGGAGGCTCATTAATCTGTAGGTTTAATTGTAATAGCAAGCTCATGCAGCCTGATTCTCAGCAGTGCATTTTCGTTGTGTTTGTCTTCAAGCTCTCACAGACACAACTTGTGAAATAACTGTAAATAAAACCAGCTTTAATATCTTACCCATCTGTCCCTTCCTGTAGGCAAATCCTGACCCAAATTGTTGTCTGGGCGTGTTTGGATTGAGTCTGTACACCACGGAAAGAGATCTGCGAGAAGTTTTCTCCAAATATGGTCCAATTGCTGATGTTTCCATTGTATACGATCAGCAGTCTCGGCGTTCCAGAGGATTTGCTTTTGTGTACTTCGAAAACGTTGAGGATGCTAAGGAAGTAGGTTGGGGTACAGAATGTGTGGTGTCTTTTCTGTCTTCTCAGCTGCTGAGGCGTATGTTTTCTAATGGGATACAGCCTGAGGAAGATCACGGGTTGACCTTTAAAATGCTGTAGGGACCTTTAATGTTAATTCCTTTTGACTATATGAAATAATCATAGTACAGGTGAGTTCACAGCATCTTCTTCCATAATCAGCGTTGATGTTGTAGTTCAGAAGGTACCTACTGTGCACTTAGAGGTCCATGGAGGCTGCTCCCTGAGCTGGTGTGTAGCTGAAAAGCAGCCTTGGGGCTGGGCACAGTGCAAACCACACCAGCAAGGAAAAGGAAAATCTAAAACACAGGCTCTCCGTTTGAATTAAGAGATGAGCCTTCCTTCCAAACTCCACATGTCATCTTGAATGTTCAGCCTGGAGCAGGTGGACATTTCAGAGCTCTAACATACATTCTAGTCTGTTGGTTTTGTTCCAAAAGGGGGGGAAAATCTTCTGAAAATAAAAGGCCGGGCTGTACGTGGCTTCCTGGTGCCTGCAAACATCCAGGGGAATCCTTTGGGGATTCGGTAAATTGAAGCAATGTCAGTAACAAATAACAAATTACAAGACTTCTTTATTTTTTTGCTTACAAGTGCTGCAGAATGAACAGAGAATTCTGTACTTGCCAGGTATAGAATTCTATACTCGGGCTAACCTTGGAGAGCATGTGCTGTAATTAGGCTTATGTTCTGTGTACGTTCCACTACTTAAAGTCACTAGTGTTACCATTTCCAAATGTGGATGAAGGAATGAACTCCACATTAGGCTGGAGTTCTGGATGTAAGTCCTGCTGCTTGGCAGAAAAAAACCCCAATGGTTTTGATGTTTTACTTCAGATTTAGTTATTATTGTAGTCAAGGTTACGGTAGGTTTTGTGGATGTGTTGGAGGAAAAAAGATGTGTTTTTTGTTAATGTCTAAATGCTTTGCTTTCTGTTGTGTGCTGGGGTAGTTACATGTCCCTACATTAGCATCATTGAGAGGAACCTTTGAACACGCTTGGAATAGTGGAATTGAAGCAATTATAATCCTTTCAGGCTTTTAATGTGATATAAGTCACGTTTTAAGTTGGTTGCTGAAGCTTATATCCAGCTGGTCTAGAAGGTCTTACAGTGTGCTTGGTGTTACCTGTAAGGCAGAGTGAAATTCAGACGTGCATCCAAACTGAGCCATTTTAGGGCTTCTCTTGATAGTTGCAGCAGTGGTTAGAGACCTGGGGTGGCAATAAAGTTCCCAGCTACAGCCAGTTGTATTCTGTCGCTCTCTTTAGGCAAAGGAACGTGCCAATGGGATGGAGCTGGATGGAAGAAGGATCCGGGTAGACTTCTCCATAACAAAAAGACCTCACACACCAACCCCTGGAATCTATATGGGAAGACCCACTTAGTAAGTGACCTGCCTGGGGCTGTTTTTTTTTACCTAAACGGGTATGGGATGGGATTCATTTTATTGTGTTTTGTTAAAAACTCTTCTGTATCCCCTCTAAGAGACCTGATTCTCTGGTTTTTTCCTTGACAAGACCTGTGCTAACACTGGTGTGTTTATCTTGCAAAGCTTCTGAAAGCTAAACTCAAATGATCAAGGCAGGTTTGTTTTTTTTTTAAAAAAAAAAAGACTACTTGTAGACAGACATCTGTAGCACTGCCTGTCTTTCCAGCTCTTTGGATAGGAGGAGTTAATTAATACAGCACTTGTCAGTGACCGATCTAGGGTCGGGCTGGATCACTGTGAGCAGAAACCTGTGTTCCTTAGTTCGCAGCCCAGCCATGAGCTGTCTAAACATTTAAATAACCCTACAGTAAGATTCCTTTGGCAATTCCTAAATGATTTGAAGTTGTTCTTCAAATATTAATGCCTTTTGCAAGCTCAGATTTTTCAAGAGTTAATTAACAAATTTAATTGAGCAGGTGTGTGCCTGCAATGTGCCGTATCCATGGAACACGCTTTTAACTTAACATGGCCAAGAGCATAAATTGTTTCCCAAGGCATTTCCCAGTTGTTTTTCCCAAGACTTTCAGCTACGGTACTGCTGCTGCTGGAGCTGATGTTGTGTTGAGACTGCAGGTTTGCTTGAGTTTTTTTTTTTTAATGGGAAAGTTATTCCAAAAGGAGCTTTCTGAGAGCTAAAAGTTGTCGCAGAAGGGAGTTTCTCATGTGCCTGTGGTATTGAAAGGTTAAGAGGTTTCAGACCAAGGAGGAAAGTGGCTGTCTTAAAGTTCAAGCATTTTAAAAAGCAGTTATTGAAGTAGTTGTGTTCCCATCTGTGATGATGAGAAAACGGGAGCAAGGTGATATAAGCCAGTTAAAATGGTGTGTGCTCAGCTGGTTGTGTGCCTGCTGAAAAGCACTGCAGACAACATTAGTGCTTTATTTTTTTATTAAGTTTAATTCTCTTTCGCTCCTTGCAGTGGCAGCTCACGACGACGAGATTACTATGACAGAGGGTACGACAGAGGGTATGATGATCGTGACTACTACAGCAGATCGTACAGGTGAGGCAATACTTCTGGAGTATTCTACTGCATCTTAAATTGTGCTTTCTCATCAATGTTTCTACCACTCCTAAGTGTTAACGTGTTCATCCTACATAGGAAAGACCTCTTCTCCGAGGGAATCGTGACAGGACCAGAGGAAATGGTTTGAAGTCGGGGCAGGGGAGGTTCAGAGTAGATATTAGGAAGAATGACTTGACTGAGAAGGTGGTCAGACAGCAGGGAGGTGCTGGGGTCACCATCCCTGGAGTTATTTAAGAAACAAGCAGATGTGGCACTTCAGGGCATGCTCTAGTGGCCGAGACTGTAGGGGTGGTTTGTTTGTCTGTGGTTGGGCTTGGTGACCTCAGAGGTCTTTCCCATCCATGAAGATTTTGTGAAAATATTTTTGCACTCACTGTCATTCTGGAATCATACTGTGAAATCTTCCCCAAAGTGGCTGCTTGGTACAAGTCAGATTGAGAAACACTTTGCGATGTTTGACCTGTGGCATGAATTAGTCCATAATCTGTTCTTTCTCATCCGCGTTAAGTTTTGAGAAGCAAAGTGTGTGCTCTGTAATTTTAAAAGAATAATTTGTTGGTTCATTTGTTAGCATTGAAATGGTGCAGATCCAATGTTTGAGTGGGTGTTACAGTGCCAACAATACAGCGCCTCATATTTTGAGAACAGTGGAGTAGACAAAGTGGGAAAATTCAGCAGTCCCTTACTAGTAATTAAGGCACCTCAGATGTTGCGGAAAAATATGGAATTAGAGATTGGAACATTACTTGTTCTGTATTGGACACTTGCAATAAAAAAGCCTTTTTTTAGCATACTCTGAGATGAATGTATGTCTTACCTGAAGGTCTCAGCAGCACCTCTTTCTGTGTGTCTTCAGTCTAAAACCTGTGCATTGGACAGCGTAGTAGGTGGCTAAAAGAGGTGGATGTTCAGGTGGTGATAGATGTTGTCAGAGGGCTAGGAAAGTGGATACAATATCTGCTGAAAATACAGTTGGTGCATAAATGGATTTGGTGGTAGAGCAAGTTTATCTTCTGCATCTTCCATTAAGACTGGCAACAAAACTTGTCTCCTGTGAAATCCTTGCAGTTCCCAAGTTGGACACAAAGACAAGAGTTCTTTTTTCTACCTGCAATTGCCAAAAAGTTCCTGCAGTTGCTGGGTTCTGTGGTTGTACTTCTGAAGTGGTTTGCAAAGCTTGAATGCATTGGCAGTGGGTGGGGTTTATGATTGTTCCCAACTGTGTATTCAAGGAAATAGATGAATTTAAATTGTGTGATCACATTGCAGCTCAAAGACAAAGAAAAGAATAGTCTGTGACCTTAGCTTTTCATGTGCTCTGCTGCTGCTTTCTAGGTGTAGAAGAAAATACCATCTTTACACTTAGATCACTGTGTGGTGATTGTTAGGGACTGAAAGAAGCTGTCCCTTCAGAAAGATGTTCTAGGTCTTGTAAGAGAGATGTTCTAGGTCCCTCATCATCTTTGTAGCCCTTTGCTGTCCCCTCTCCAGCAGTTCCCTGTCCTTCTGGAACTGGGGAGCCCAGAACCCCACAAAAATCCCCCACCCAGTGTTTGGAAACTCAGCGCAGAACCTTTCTGATGCCTTTTCCTAGCAGATATTGAGGGAAGGAGAGTAAGCCACAAATATGTGTGGCTGCTTTAAAAATTTCATGGTATGTTGGTCATTTGATGGAGAGAGGAGAGTAAATCGTGTTGTGTGTGTTGGGATTGCTTCCTTGAGGAGGGGAAAGTGAGAATTGTTAATGATGCAGTAGAGCATTGCATACCAGTGCTCCGCCCCAGAAAATCCACTGGTATCCGCTGCTTTGTCTTCTCTGCGGTGAAGCCTTAAGGGAAATACCATTTCAGATGGAAATTGTCATGTTAAAACTAATTTCTGCTCTTTGCTGCGGGATGCTTAATCTTGGCTGCAAAAGTATCTGTAAACTTGAAAAAGTATCTGTAAACTGAAGAAGATTTAAAAAAGTCCAAATTTGCACGTTGGAAAAGACTTTTTTATTTTTTAAGAAAAGAGGCTTGCTGCTTGAAAGTGTGGAGCAGTGTTTGGGGGTTCTTTGTCCTTCATAGGATTTATGGCCTTTTTGAGCTGCTGTGAGACATCTATGGCAGTGACTGTTCCATAATCCAGACTTGATTTAGTCTCCTGCTAATGCTTTACTGGATCGAAATCTGTGGAGGTATCAGCCCAATCTTAAATATCCTTAAATACTACGACAGACCATTGCAATTCTCTGCAGCTTCTATATAAGGAGAAGTTACACCTCAGTTCTTCAACGCCCTTCTCTAAACATGATTGGGAAGTGTTAAAAGGTGGAGTGTGGGATTTTTCTCTCAGTCTCCACCTTGCAATCGGTTCTTTTTTTCCTCAAGACGGTGAATTGATCTTTCTACTTTAAAAATAAAAGAAAAAAGTTGCTCACCTCAAGCGGGTAAGCATCCGAGAATAGAAATGGTCTGTGTACTGATCTCACAGCGCTGCTGGCTGAAGAGTGTGTCATCATAAAATACAATATTAGTCAGCTGGAACATGAATCCTCCTTAACTGCTCCTTGACACCCATTGTAGCCAGCTCATTCTGGGAATACAGAAAAATAAAGGTAACGAAGTAATTTAGTGTTCTCCGGTGTGAGAACCAATGTGTCCTTGTCTTCATGTCACTTCCATGCACTTAATGGTGGTTTTTTTGCTTGTACAATGAACTTGTTTATTTTTAAAATTCTCCAAAGTCGTTCTGCTTTTGTTTTCACAGAGGAGGCGGTGGCGGAGGAGGAGGAGGATGGAGAGCTGTTCAGGACAGGGATCAGTTTTACAGGTAGGACAGGGAACCTTTTGGCGTTTGGTCCACAGTGGAAATACACAAGATTTTATTTTTGGTTTTGAGTATTCTCTGGAGGCCTGGAGCATCTCTCTGCTGAGGAAAGGCTGAGGGACTTGAGGCTTTTGAGTCGAGAAGAGAAGGCTGAGGGGGATCTGATCAACACCCATAAATACTTCAAGGCTGGGTGTCAGGAGGATGAGGCCAGGCTTTTTCCTGTGGTGCCTGGGGACAGGACAAGAGGGAACGGGCACAAACTGGAACATGGGAAGTTCTGTCTAAACATGAGGAGGAACCTCCTCACTTTGAGGGTGTCAGGGCCCTGGCAGAGGCTGCCCAGAGAGGTGGGGGAGTCTCCATCCCTGGAGACATCCAGACCCCTCCTGGACACGTTCCTGTGGGACTTGCTCTGGCAGGAAGTTGGACTAGATGTTCTCCAGAGGTCCCTTCTAGCCCCAGAGCATTCTGTGGTATCACATTAGCAGAGTCTGGATGGGTGCTGAGCTCTTCAGTGAGCAGTGCTGTTCATGATACAGAGGGGTGAGGTTCGTACAGGTTAGTGCAGCTTTGGCAGGAAAAACTTATCATTGATGCCAAGAAATGTACGTCCTCAGCGTTTGGGGATTATTTTTATTTATTTGGAGATTAGTGGAATTAGGCAAGGAAAGGCAGGATTTGGGAGTGGGGTTGATGGTAGCTTTAAATCAGCTCTTCATGTGGAACAGGTAATTCAGATTCAAAGCGAAGGTGTGACTTGGGTTGTGTGGCTTGTTTGAGTGCTCTTGGCTTGAAACACTGCAGGCTCAGGTAGCCAAATTGTGAATGCAGGAGAGCTTTTATTAGTCCAAAGTAACAATCTGTAATAAAAAAAGACACATCTTTGTTATTCATGGGGAATGTTGGTGAGTTAAGCACTTGTTAACGTTCCTCAACACTCCTGATACCACGATGGGGTTTGAGGTCTCCATAAAGCGGCTGCCCTGGGCTTTAATGAGGGATTTTTTGTTGTCCTCTTCTGCAGGAGGCGATCACCATCCCCCTACTACAGCCGCGGGGGCTACAGATCCCGATCCAGATCCCGGTCCTATTCACCTCGTAAGTAGCCCCACAGCTTCCCTGTCAAAAGCAAGTTTCCACTGCACCCAAACCTCCTCTTTGATAGTTTTGCCTCCGTAAAGACTTACTGGACTTGAGTGTGGTTACTTTTTAGTGTTGAACCACAGTTTCCTTTGATCTTCCATTGAGCAACCGGTAACCTTGAGGACAGAGCAAATATTTAGTTTAAAAAAAAATAAACCAGGTAGTACTGCTTGGTTTTTTTAAAAAAGAAAAAGGTCTGAGGTACCTTTTTAGTTTTTTACCTCCTCTCGGAAGCCCTTTCAAAGCAGGATGTCACAGGATGGGGAGAGTTTGGTTACCTCTAGGACAGCAAGGCCAAATTCCCAAACCTTGAACCCTCTAACACTGAAACTAATTCCCACCATAACCTGCTAACGAGGCGGTTAGCTTCAGCTGAAGTTCCAAATAGTGCTTTTTTATTTTTTTTCCCCTTCATTGCTTATTTGCATGGAAGATAAAGCTGCTTTTTGATGGCAAGAGGTTAGTAAAAGGCACTGGCATTCCAGTCGTGTTTCCTGTGTAAGGGATACTGAGTGGATTAATAGGTTGTGTTCTCCTTTTGTGTCCAAACGAAGACGTTTCTGCCAGGCAGGGAAACCAGGCCACCGGGGGACCAGCCACACTCTGGATTCCCCTCCTGTGGAAACCTCAGCCCTGTGCGTGGCAGAAATTGGGGTTTTTCTACCCAAAGGACTGTGCTGGCTGAACTGGGTCACTGACAAATCCAAAGGCTCTGGAATTCCATCCAGAGTTGAGAGATGGCAGGGTGGCAGGGAATTTAGGAAAAAAACTTGAAGAATCTGACAATCCTTGGAAGTTTAATAACATCTATATTTTGTTGTTTGTTTTCTTCCAGGTCGCTATTGAAGCATGACACGTAGAGGAGTTCCCAGCTACAGCCTTTGAGTTGAAACTGCAAGTTTGTGGACAATATTTTTTATTGTCTCTTCTGTTTAAACAAGTGACCAGTGCCTAGTGAATAGGTGACTTTTACACCTTTTATGAAGACTACTTCTGTGATGTTCAATGCTGTTTCATTCTGCGTATTTGTGTAGTTTGGTGCTTTGTTTCAAGTTGTGTTTCGAAAGGAGTATGTTTTGCATGTATTTTTTTAGTCTCAATTTTGACTCCTGAAAGGTTTCTATTGTAAAGACAAAACTGTTCAGTTAGTTTTTTCTACTGATTCCGAGGTATTCTGAAGATCAAAACCTGTGTAAAATGCTTTCAAAAAGTAAAAAAAAAAAAAAAAAAAAGAAGTTTTGTTTTTTCTTTTCCTACTTACTTTCGCCAAGTATAAGTTATGGATTAAAAAGCGGCTACAATGTTTAGTGCTGGGCATTCCGGAACAGTGACATTCACCCTAATTGTGTGTTGCTGGATAGTTGTTCTCTTAACTGTAACACCTCCAGGTGTGTGAGCCCCCTGCGTGGAGACCTCTGTGAGCAGCTTGTGCAGCAACAGGAGCCAGGACTCTCCTTGGGTGAGCGCTGTACACGTGCAGCAAGACTTGTATGAGCTCCTGGGTGATGCTCTGGAAGCAGGTGAGCTGTTGGCAGATGGAATCAGGAGAGGGGCTTCCATGGACCTAGGGGGCCATACGCTTCAAGAAGGCAATGAAATAACATTTTGACCACTTTGGTTGTTCTCACTCCTTCACTGGTGATCGTCCCTCTTTATTAAAGAGTGCGTCTTTATCCACATACGCAGCTAAAACGCTCTAGGACTCTTAAATTAGGCTTACAGGAAGATTCTTTGTGGGATTTGAAGGTACTTGTCTCAGACTAGACCATCCCTCTGCCTTGTGCTGCATCTCCAATGGTCACCAAGCATGAAGGACCAAGCCAAGAAGAGTGGTGAGATGCTGGGATGTGTCTGCCGCTCTTCTTTCTGCTTTTGAACCACAAGTTCCTCTACCTTTTTGGGTTGTGGTTTTTATTTTTTTTTTCTCCCTGCAAAGCAGTTTCCATACTTTTGTCATGGTCTAAGAGGACCTGTAGCCTCTTGACCTTTATTTGATGCTCTCCCTGTTTGGGAAGGGGAGAGACAACTGCTCTCTCTGCCAGTTCTCAGCAGCAGCCACCATCATCTCTTGTCTCCCTGGGGTTTCTGGATCTGTTTAGATCTTTGCCTGGAAGTTCTCAGCAGCTTGACTCTGAACTCCAATAATTTCTGATCTTGCTGTGAGCTCTTTTTGAGGGGACTGGCAGGATGGAGCAGGGTGGCACAGGGTGTTCCACAGGTTGGGCTGTTTAGGTGATTTTCTTCCCGAGTACCATCTCACAGTTGCCCTGGCTTGGTTTTCTGAAGTCCTCCTGAGCCGAAGGTTTCCGAGTCACTACCAGGAGCTTGCTGCAGAGGGATGGACCATGAGGAGCCAGCCCTGCAGCCTTCCTTTCCTTAGAGAATTTAAGATAAAGCTGCACGAGCTGTTCTGCTGGCACCTGGCTAGAAGGAGACATGCCACCAAAGCCACCACAGGCTGGGATCTCAGTGATAAGCCTCTTGTATCCCCAAATTTTTCTTTGGTGGGAACTAGTGTGACAATTCCGCAGCTTAACCAGGAATCCAGAGGTAATCTTGGGACAAGGGCTGGTGTTCTCTGAGCTCCATCCCGTTTCTGTTGGGAGCAACCAGTCGTCTGCTGGCCCACAGTGGCCAAGTGGCACTTGGGGTTCTTCATTACATGCATCTCTCAGAACCTTAGTCAGTCTGCACAACTAGATCTACCATCTAATTATTTCTTCATCTTTGGAGGAGATGCATTGAGCTTTCCATGCTGGTTTACAATTATTATTAAACGTTTTGTGTGTGTGTAGGAATACTGGTGCACTCATTTCTGGATTCAGAGAATGATGTTCTCTACTGCTGCAGGGAAGAAAACGCGCTTCCCTTGTGCTCTCGGGAGGCAGCTCAGCAAATTCTGTGTGATTACACAAGGCAAGAGGTGGAAGAAACAAGCCTTGCAGAGGGAGGAGGCTGACAGCAGGACGCCAGGGAGGTTTCCCCAAGCACCTGGGTATATTCTTGCATCCCTGTCTGTTTTTATGGTCCAGAACGGACTCTGGGATGTCAGCAGGGATCTAGTCTTTAACCATCAGCAGTGCGGGGCTGGGTTGGTGCTCCCATCTGGATGCTGGGAGCATCCCTGGGAATGGCAACAGGGTGTCCTGGTGACCTCTCTCTGATGGGTCTCTTCATTCTTCTGAGGACATTTTCTTACTCACGGTCTTGGGCTTCCTCTGAATCACTTGGGCAGAGGTTGACAGAGGGGGGTGGGGGGTGGAGGGAACGTGCATCCTTCAGTCAGCGTCTTTTTAGTGAAATCAGGATTTTGCAGCTGGTGGAGGGGGTTCCTGGCAGCTGAGCTCATCCCACAGCTTCCTTCTGCCAGGAGAGCATCCTCCCACCCCTGCCCCACACTGGTACCCCATTCCTGTGGTACTCCCTGCTCCTCTCTGGGTGAAAGCACCCTGTTCCTCCCCAGAAAGGAAACGGGGTGCTGTGGTGTCGATGGGAAGCGGCGCGCTGAGCTGCACCCTCCAAAATCCATTTTAAATCAGTTTTGGTTTGATTTAATTTGTTTTGGTTTTTTTTCTGGGATTTGGGAAAAGCTCTGGCTGCAGCCGCGGGGAGAGCCTTTTGTCTGGGTGTTTCCTGCTTGCTGAATCACTCCCCGCGCTGCCTCCTCGGGCCAGAAAGAGCCCCCAGTCAGATGCTCCCCGGCGTGTGTCATGTTGCCCTGCGAGGCGGGGATGACGGATGGCTGTGGTATGTGACCCTCTGAATCATGGCTGGGTGACGTCCTCACCCTCTGCCACCACCGAGGGCAGAAACTGGGAGCAGGGGAGGGGTTGGGTACCCCCAAACTCACCAGAATTACCCCCCTGCTCACAGCAGGGAAGCGTCCTCTGCCCCCCTGGCTGCCTGAGCAACATCTGTGAGAGGCCATGCCCTCCGCTGACCTGTTTTCCTGGCAAGAGCAGAACAAATAAAGGGGTTTTGGTTTGGTTGGTGGGTTTTTTTGTTTTATTTTTTTAAAAGCACATGGAAAAAGGAAACGGGGCAATGTCTGTGCCCTCTCTCCCCACCCCGTGCAGGTGGAGTTTCCTCCGGGTCCCTTTGTGCCTCCCGCAGGGGGAGAGATGTTCCAGCTCCCACCCCACAGCCTCTCCCTGGTGTCCCCCCACTCCTGGCCACGAGGAGGTGGTGGAGCTGGAGGGGAAGCAGCTGAACAAGGCTCAGTGCCCTCAGGGGAGTGTCGTGGTTTCGGTATATCCAGAAAAGCGACATTAAAGGTGGCTTTTGAATAGAAATTAACCTGAAACTGGATCTTGAGAGCATCTTAAAGTGGGAGGGAAGGAGGTGGCTGTCCTGGCACCCCTTGCACCAGCAGCTCTCAGTTCTGCAGAACCTCACGAGTTCCTAAAGATCCTTTTTTTATTATTTTTTTGACCCCAGCACCCCCTTAATTTGGGTTTGAGCGACTTTGTGGTTCGCGTTTCAGTTCCCGCAAATCAATGGCACGGACTCCTGCCCCAACGGAGCTGCTCTCCTAGCCAAGAGAAGCTGATCCTTCTATTTTCCCTACTTGAATCCACCAGGTAGAGCTTGCTGGGGTGGCCTTCCCTCCCTCACCTTGGCCCCAGACATCCCTGCCTTCAAGATCACCTCAACAGGGCCATAAAATTGGGCTGGAAGAGACCTTTAAGAACATCTAGTCCAACCATCAACCTAACTCGGATAAAAACCATCACTGGGGATGCCTGCACTTCCCTGATGCCTGGTGACAGCGGGAGATGGCTCCTTGGCAACTTCTCCCTTGGGATCATCCCCAAGTCCAGCTTGATGCTAGTCCTGCCAAGAGCACCACAACTTCTGGAGCCTCTGCTGAGGGAAAGGTGATGGTTTTCACCATCACCTTCCTGCTGGCAGGACACACCTTTATCTCATTCCCAACACCCTTTGGGGTTGGATGCTCCAACTGAAGGATCCAAGAAGGGATCCCAGCAGGGATTCCCCAAAACATCTGCTGACAACTGAGACCCTGAGGACAGGTCCCAGTAAGACCAGTCCATCAGAAGAGGGTGATGAAACCTAATCCATCCTGCCCCACCTGCTGCGGGACAGGCTGACCGAAGGCTCGGGATGCAGCAGAGTTGTGGGCCAGCCTGCTTATCCCAAGCTTGGAAGTGACTTGGGAATGTCCCAGGGCCAGCCCAGGCTGAATGTGGTGGCCCCAGGTGTCCATCCTACCTCCTCCCAAAACTCCCAGCCAAGGAATGGCACCACCTCCTCCTGTTCCCCTGGCTGATCCCACCAACCCCTCAGGATTCTATATTTTATTATATTTTACTTTTTTTCCTGGTTTTTCCAAGCAGCCCTTCACCCCCGTGGGGCCGTCAGCTCGCCCTTCTCTAGACTAAACAAACTCTCCTTCAGCCTTCCCTCGCTCTCATCTTGTTTTGCTCCTTTTTTATCAGTCTCGCTGCCGCCTCCTGTACTCATAATTCCTTATCAGCATCTCTTTTCCAAGAGGAATTGTCTCCCCTGCATCCCACCTGCAGGGCTGCCCTTGGACCAGGACCTTGTTGTTTCTATCAGTGAAAATTCTCTTACACCTCCCTTCCAGTGATCATCTTATCCCGACCCAGACCGCTCCACCAAAACTCAGGGAAAGAGAGCGCTGGCTCCGTAAGCTTGGGGAAACATCTGGAGGAGGTTGTTGAGCTCCTCCTGCAAGAACCCCCCCAAAAAAAACCACCCAGAGGTGGGAGGGATGAGATCATGCGGGTATTCACAGGAGACTTCTTACCCTCACCTTCCACAGAAGCTGGAGTCTTCTGAGGAGTCATCAAGTGAGGAGTCATCAATGAGTACTGCAGCCTGTGGGCGCTGATTTACGCAAAGCATTTGTCGCTGTCCCACCTGCCATCCTGGTCTCCAGATTGGAAAGTTATGGACTCGATGAATGGACCACAGGGTGGATCAGGAACTGGCTGGATGGCTGCACTCAAAGGGTCAATGTCCAAGTGGTGGCTGGTCATAAGTAGTGTTCCTCAGGGGTCAGGACTGGGACCACTGCTATTGAACATCTTTGTCAGAGACATGGACAGTGGGATGGAGTGTACCCTCAGCAAGTTTGTAGATGACACCAAGCTTGGTGGCACCATCAACATGCCAGAGGGAAGGGATGCCATCCAGAGGGACCTGGACAGGCTGGGGAGCTGGGCCTGCGCACATCGCATGAAGTTCAGCCAAGCCAAGTGCAGAGTCCTACACCTGGGACGTGGCAATCCCAGGCACAAATACAGGTTGGGCAGAGAATGGCTGGAGAGCAGCCCTGAGGAGAAGGACTTGGGAGCGCTCCTGGATGAGAAGCTCCACAGGAGCTGGCAGTGCACGCTGNTCCCTGCCCAGGGCAGGGGGCTTGGAACTGAATGATCTTCGGTGTCCCTTCCAACTCTGACCATTCTATGATCTAATTACTCCAGAAACCTGGGGTTCCTCCTGCCCCTTCCCGGCGGTAGTGCCCCCAGGGGCTGGAGCAGCAGCGCCCTGTCCCACTACCACCAGCAGCTCCTCACCGAGGATGAATTAACAACCTGAAACAGGGTGAGCTTTTCCTGTGGGTGTCTTTTGGTTTCGTTTGCTTTGAAAAGGACATTCCCCACCACCTTTTACCCTCAAATCACCCCGAAAAATAGCACTGGGGGTGGAAGACTCCCCTTCCCCACCACCTCCAGCCCTGCCACCGCTGCACGGGCAGGAGCCGCGCTGAAAGCGAAGCCGAAGAAATCGGAGGAGAAGGGATTCTTCTCCCTTTGCATCATCGCAGCCCGACCACATCTATTTTTGCCGCCCGCGTGGCCATGGGGCGCCCGGCACCGCTCGTTCCCACCCCACCCAGGACGGGGGACGGCCGGCAGTGGCCACGGGGGGCGGCAGAAGGGAGCAGGGCTTTTAATTAATTGCTTAAATGCTGGGGGATTAAATCACCGGGGAATAAATCAGCCCCTTTACCCACACCCCCAGCTCTTCCCAACAAAGGATGACTGGTCCCAGGGCACAACGCTCCTCTCCAAGAAGCTTTGTCCCCTCCCGTTGGCCAGTTTTCCTTCTTCATCTTAATTTAGACTGCTAAAGATTTGGGGTTGGTCTTCTTGAGGAGAAAGAGGTGAAACCAAAGTCACTCAACCTCCATCATCCCACTGGGGACAGGTCTCGGTTGCCGGAGGAGATCCTTCAGCAGAGTGTGTGTGTGTCCCCACCAAGAGCTGCGGCAGCTGCCTCACTGCCAGGCTGAGAACGTACACAACTCAGTGCCGCAATGCCAGGGTGCCGGCGCCCCGGTTCTCCAAGCCTTTTGGGTGACACCAACAAGCAGCGAGGGCACAACGTGAGCTGGGGAGGGTGTGTGCAGTTGTGCCATCCAAACAAAAAAAAAAAAAAAATCACCCAAAAAATGTGTTTAAGAGCAGTTTTTAATTAATTTGCTGACTTTTATTTCTTTGCCTCGTTGCTGTGCGAGGGGGGTTCCCCTCTCTCCTGGAGGAACTCCTGAAGCAGGTTGGAGTGAGGATGTGGTGGGGGGACACGGAAAAGAAGGTGTGTCCCAGTTTGAGACCAGTGGAAGGAGACTGGGATGGGGGGCGAAACTGGGAGAGGCGGTGGGGTTACCCCTTTCCGAGCTGGTTTGAGGATG
>VXBW01000851.1:86081-101289 GCA_013400375.1 Thinocorus orbignyianus
GGGGGGGAACTGGAGCAGACTCACCCACGATGCTCTTGGCAACTGGTTGAAACTGGGACAGCTCTTTAATGCTCCCACAGAGCCCTTGCTTGTGAAGACCTGCTGCTGGATGGGGTTAAGGGAAAGCAAAGCTGAGTAATGATGACCCCAATTGTCCAAAAAAAAAAACCCCAAAATAAAATCTATATAATAAGAATAACCAAGAGAAGCAAACCCAACAGGTGGTTTCATCTCTCCCTGGGTTGGGGCGCCACATCCAAGCTGCTGGTCCTCAAAAGCTCAGGTGGAACTAACTTTGGTCCCCACCTGATGATGAGCATTGTTTCTTGGAGGTGTTTTTGTGCCTGGGACAAATATTTTGCACAGCACACAGGGCCACCGGTTCCCAGTGTGTTTGCCCTCTGCTTTTTCCCCTCCCAGTTCTCTTTATAACTGGTTTTTATTTAAATGGGAGGTGCCACACGGTGGTGGGGTTTTTTTCTCAGTATGGATCTGAGGTAGGAGGTGATGAAATTCCTTCGTGGCTTTGATACAGTAAGGTCTGCTTGAATAGAAAAAAAAATACTCAATTTTAGGGCAAAGAGCAGGCTCTGGAAGTTGAGAAGAGCTTTTTTATCTGGCAAGCTTTCATGGTTTGAGACTTGGTAGCGCTTGGGCTGGGATTTGTTGGGGCAAACTGGCCTGGCAGGGTGCTGCTGGTGGGCTTGGGAGGAGGACACATCTCTCGGAGCAGGCAGAGATGGTCCCTGCACTGGACTGGACCTGGGCACCTTGAAATAACCTCTCTGGGAGATGATGGTGGGGTTGAGAAACACAACATGTCCCATTTTCTGGGGTGGGCCCTGCAGAGCCTTTGCTCTGGGAGTGGTGGCGCGGGGTCAGCCCTGGGTGGGTGATGAGGACGGGCAGGAGAAGGCTTTGGGCTGTTGGGGAGCGGTGGCAGGGTCAGCATTGCCAGGGTTCCCCCTGGGCCAGGTCCTCCTTCCTGCTGGGGCGGTGGGAATGGCTTGGAGATGGGGTTGGGTGAGATGGGGTGGGGTGGTGCAGAAGGTCTGGAGCCCTTCTGCTGGGAGGACAGGCTGAGAACGTTGGGGTTGTTCAGCCTGGAGAAGAGAAGGCTCCGGGGAGACCTTGTTGTGGCCTTTCAGTACTTAAGAGGGTTTGTAAGAAAGATGAAGAGGGACCATTGAGTAGGACCTGTTGTGATACAACAGGGAGTAATGGTTTTAAGCTAAAAGAGGGAAGTTCTAGACAAGATGTAAGCTAGAACTGGGTTTTTTTTTACAGTGATGGTGATGAAATGCTGGCCCAGGTTTCCCAGAGAGGTGGTAGATGTCCCATCCCTGCAAACATTCCGGGTCAGGTTGGATGGGGCTTTGAGCAACCTGATCTGGTTGAAGATGGCCCTGCCCCTGGCAGCAGGGTGGGACTAGATGGCCTTTAAAGGCCCCCTCCAACCTAAACTGTTCTGTGATTCTAGGATGGGATGGCATAGAGTTGGATGGGGTGGGCTGGCTGGAGTAGGGTGGGATGGGATAAGATGGAGTGGGATGGGGATGGACGGGATGGAGTGAGATGGGAAGGATGGGGTGGAGTTGGATGCGATTGGATAGGATGGGATGCTGGTTGACTCCCAGAACCTGGCTGTGTGCTTGCTTGGAAAACTTACTGCTGATGTTGGGAGAAGTGGTCCTGCTCTGCTCTGCTCATAGCATCAGAGCTGGACCAGGTGAGAAGACAGGACACTGCTTTGGTTGGAGCTGATGGACTACAAGTGGGATTGTGAATGTTGGTCTGGATGAACAGTGAATGAGCTCGTGGCTCAGATGGATCCTGCATGGACTCAAGTCTCTCAAAGCTCTCTGCTGCCCAAGCACGTCTTCTTGCAGCCAAACTGGGGAGATGACAGGTGGTCGTTCCCTCTTGGGAAGCCTTGCGATGCTTCCTCTGCATCCGTGTCCTGAGCCTGGGGTTGGGAGTGCCACCACGTGAGGTTGGGAGTGCAACCACAGCCAGGTTGGGAGTGCAACCAGGCAACATTTGGTGTGTTGGTCATCTCCACGGGCAGGCCTCTCAGGATTTGTATTTATTTTTCCCCATGGAAAGCAGCCCCACGTTGCTGGGAAGTGGTGGACATCAACAGGATGCATCTTTGGAGAGCTCTGGTTGGTCTTGGGGTCCTGTCTCCTTGTCCCCCTGCAGCCGACCAGCCCAGAGCAGTGTGGTCAGAGGTGTGCCTGCATCTTGGCTGTGCTTGTGTGGCTGTGACTCTGCAGATGCTCATTTCAAGAGGTTTCCTTGGAAACCCAGCAGCCAGCATGAGGAGGGAGCGTTCCTGAGAGAACTTCAACCCCGGTGGAAGATGACTGGGACAAGGCTGGGAGGAATGGCTTTCTCCAGGGCTGACCTGCTCCAGCTCAGCCCAGGGAAGCAGGATGTTCTCCTTGGCTCTCCTGCTGTGGCACGTCCACAGACCCTGACCCAGGGCTTTGTCTTTGCAGGAGCAGGAAGATCCAGATCCGAAACATCCCCCCCGACCTGCAGTGGGAGGTAAGAAGTGGACAACTCTAAAAGCATCCTAAAATTCATCTCCTCCTCCATCAGTCGTGCCAAGCAGCAGTGCGCTGTGCTGCTGGAGTGTGTGGTCTGCACGTGGGCCTCCCTTTACCCTCCCAGTAACCCCAGGAGGGAGATGGAGCATGAACGGGCCTTTATCTCCTGCCTGCTTTTGGGTCCTGGAGCCATGGGCAGCTTTTGGCAGTGGGGCATCATTTGGATCACGGGATGCAGGAGGTGGGTGAAGGCGTTTAAGCACTTGGGTGACGCTGGCACTTTGGAGGGTGTCTGTGGGTGAAGAAGGTTCTCCCCCTGCCTGTCCGACAGCTTCTCCTGCCTGCCTCACCTGCCGTCTTTGCTGCTCTCTCCCCAGGTGCTGGATGGCCTGTTAGCTCAGTATGGGACGGTGGAGAACGTAGAACAAGGTAAGATCGCAGAATCACAGAATGCTGTGGGGTTGGAAGGGACCTCTGGAGATCATCCAGTCCAATCCCCCCTGCCAAAGCAGGTCCTCCTAGAGCAGGATGCACAGGAACGTGTCCAGGAGGAGCTGGAACATCTCCAGAGATGGAGACTCCACCACCTCTCTGGGCAGCCTCTGCCAGGGCTCTGCCACCCTCAAAGGGAAGAAGTTCCTCCTCATGTTCAGATGGATCTTGTTATGTTCCATTTTGTGCCCGTTCCTTCTTGACCTCTCACTGGGCACCACTGAAAAAAGCCTGGCCCCTTCCTCCTGGCACCCACTCTTGAGGTATTTAAGAGAATCGATGAGGTCCCCCCTCAGTCTTCTCTTCTCCAAGCTAAAAAGACCCAAGTTCCTCAGGCTACCCTCTTAAGAGAGATGTTCTAGATCCTTCATCTTTTTAGGCCTCTGCTGACCAGTGTGGTTTTCCCCATCTGTACAAAATCCCACTGCTGCTCCCCAACTCCACCCACACTAGGGAGAACCCAGTGGGGTGAAACCTGGTTTTCCCAGTCATTGGTGCTGGACCAAAATGGTTTTCCCTGCAGACACAAGCCCTGCTGGCTGAGGTGGGACCACCCATCCGGTGGTGGGATGGCACGGACCATCAAGTCCTCCATCCCCAGGCCTTCTCCAGGTCACTGGCAAGTTAAAAAACAAATGTAGTCCCTGCCAGCAAAACCAACCCAAGTGTTGTGTGGGGTCTGCTGGTGGCTCGCTGATGTCCACCCACTCATCCTCCTTGGCCAGGGTGGCAGGATCTGGTCTTTGCCAGCCCAGCCCCATCCTTGTGCTGGGGGAAAATCCAGCCATGTGCGGTGGCTGGGGCCATCCCCCAGGGGACAGACATTGCCCTCCCACCATCCCCACCTGCATCCCCTCTCCGGGGTGTGCTGGGAGGGGAGGCCAGGAGCAGTGGTGACATCTTCCCCCCCTGCTCTAACCCACCCTCTCTTGCTTTCCCCCCAGTCAACACAGACACAGAAACAGCCGTCGTCAACGTAACGTACGCAACTAAAGAAGAAGCAAAAGCGTAAGTGGCTTTTATTTTCATTTTCTCTGTGTTTTCACACCACCCGACCTTTTCCCGAGGAATCCCAGGTAGTTTCCACCGGCTGTTTTTCCAGGCTCTTTTCCTTGTCTTCATCCCAAGCCTTCTTGGGTTGTTTCTAAGCTCTTAGAGAGTAAGATTCGAGGGCCTTAAGGGCTGGCTGTGTATCTTCTTGAGACACAGCAGGCAGATACTGGTTTTATCTTGAGCTGTGTCACCTCCTGTGTCTTGTGCCAGCAGCCAACTCCATCTTCTTCTCTTTGCTCCACCACTGGGTGGTCTCCTGCCCTATTTCCTCATGTGGGAGGTAGGGTTTCTCGTAGCGTCCCATCATACGTGCACAGGCACTCCTGGACCAGCTTGGGGCCATCAACCATGTGGTTGTCCCCTCTTCCTCTGTGCCTTCTCCTCTTCTCTCCAAGGGGCTCCCAGATGTGGCATCCTGCAATTCCCTTTGGACGTTGTCCTTCCTACAAGGTCCCTTGCAGAGTCCCGGTGGCCTTGCCTTCAGGGAGCAAAGCGCTCTAGAAAGGAGAGGGTCAGGTCAGATAAGCGATTCCTCAAGGAGTTGTCTTCCCAGAGTGGAAGTTCAGACCTAAACTGGGAATGCAGTGGATTAATCACCAGTCCGAGCATCCAGCCAGAGCTGCTGAAAAGGTGGAACATGGTGAAAGAGGTGGGAGAGATGGTGAAGAGATGCTGTGATGATGGGAGATGTGAGTACCCACTGCTGTTGGGGGAGGATTCAAGTTGGAGACCATAATATTGGGAGACACTCGCCTCCTGCTTCCTGAAGTCCAGAGAAGTTCTAGGAATCCCCAGCACAAGGATGGAGCTGGGCTGGCAAAGGCCTAGAAGGTGCCAAGGCCAGATCCTGCCCCCCTGGCCAAGGAGGATGAGTGGCTGGACATCACTGAGCCATCAGTAGGCTCCACACAACACTTGGGTTGGTTTTGCTGGCAGGGACTGTTGTTTTTTAAAACTTGCCAGCGACCTGGGGATGGAAGTCTTGATGATCCATCCTATCCCACCACCAGATGAGGTCCCACCTCTGCCAGAAGGGCTTGTGTCCGCAGGGAAAACCAGAGAACTTCCAGGAGTCCTCCCTGGATCTGCTTTGACGGCAGGTTGGACTAGATGATCTCCAGAGGTCCCTTCCAAACCCGTATCACTGTCTGATTCTGTGATTTTTGGTATGACCAAGAACCAGGCAGACCCCATGCAAGGAAGAGCCGTTGCCAGAGTCCTTTTGCTGGTGGTCGTTCCAGCAATTTCCCATCTGAGTTGACCGTCACAAGGTCGTACTCACAAGGACAGAGATGGAGAGAAGGATCTGTTAGTCCAGGAGGCTGGAGAACAGCCCACCTTGCTCCAGGTGGGGTGGCCATGCTGGGCGTGCAGTCCAGCCTCGGCTGACCAGAGGATGGTGGTTGCCACCAGGTGAAGGAAAGGTGCTGTGGACCACAGATAAACAAGGCATGAGCTGCCACGTCTTGGGATGTCTGGCAAGAAAGGAAGGTGAGGAGTGCAGTGCTTGATGCTCTGGGGTGAGGGTCTTCACGATTAGCGACGATCGTTTAGATCCAGAAGGACCGACCCCTGTCTTGGGTGGTGCTCAGCAGCTCAGTGCAGAAGCGAGTGATGGAAGGAAAGACCAAGGTGGTTCGTGGATACGTACGTTTGACTTAGAGTAGGTTGTGATGGGAAGAGGTGAAAGGAAGACCTCGGCAGAGAAATCAGCCTGCGGGGCACTGTGCTGGTTCTGGAATGGGACGGTGAAGCTGCAGAAGTCGTTGTTGGATGCGATGTTGGCCTGGCAAGGACTTGCCCAAAGGAAGATGGGTAGGAAGAGGGTACAAGTGTGGCTGAAGCCATCACCACTTGCAGAAGTCATTGCAGACTCCAGCATCACCCCACCATGGAGGACCTTGGGGGGATGAAGAGTCCGGGTGCTGTACCCCCAGCCTTACTGAGTTGGAAGGGGAGTTGGGGCTCCCAACAGAGGGGCACCATGTGCCATGTCCTTCTCCTTGGAGCACCAGCTCTTGCACAGTGCCCCTCCATCACCTTTGCCACGTCCCAAAAGCCTGTGAGGGTGTTTCCATACTGTGTGATAGCTTCTGGCCACTGCTTGCCCTGGGTGAAGTGTCAGATCCCCAGGGTGCCACCCCACCTTTGCTGGGGGATGAGCTGGCATCACCCACGGGGAGGGGACGTTGGTGCACCATGCTGGAGGGCTTGCTCTGCACCGAGAATGTGGGGCGTTCTGGCTTTCCATGGCCACCTCCTCCACACTGGGGTGGGAGGAAGATGCAGGGTTGGGGAGGGACCGTGATCTACAAGGGCAAGTTCTGGAGGTGTCCCCGTCCCTGGAGAGCCCCTCACCGCCCCCTCCTGCCTCTCTCTCCCTGCCTTGCAGAGCCATTGAGAAGCTGAGCGGCCACCAGTTTGAGAACTATTCCTTCAAGATTTCCTACATCCCGGATGAAGAGGTGAGCTCCCCTCCGCGCCCCCAGCGATCCTGCCGCGGGGGCCACTCTTCCAGGGAGCGGGACTCCTCCCCGGGGGGCTCCTCGCAGCCCAAACAGCTCGATTTCCCACTGCGGATGCTGGTGCCCACGCAGTTTGTTGGTGCGATCATAGGAAAGGAGGGCTTGACCATAAAGAACCTTACTAAGCAAACCCAGTCCAAGTAAGTACCTCACATGGTTTTGTTTCCTTCTGGAGGGTGCTGTAGGTCCCCAGCGTGGGTTCTCCGTGCGCTCGGGGCTCTTGAGTACCAACCAGTGCTGTTTTCTTGGGGTGCAACATTCATGGGATGGTGGCAGAGCCCATGTCCCAAACCATCCCTGCTGTCCAGGGTGGTCTGGGCGTGGCAAGAGGGGGATGCACTTTCGAAAGGGGTTTCTGGAGCCTACTGGTGAGAACGGCTGGGGCTGAGGTTTTTAGGGAAAAACGTTGAGTTTGGGGCTAAAATGGTGAAGGGGGTTCCTAGGTACAGCAGGCGGTGGGCTTTGGGGGTTTGCTCATCCCGTGGTGTCCTGTACGGGCTGGAGCTGTCGCAGGGGCAGAGGAGACCCCGTGGGAGCACCACCTTGAGAAGAATGGGCTTCTCCTAACTGTTGGAAGCCTTTCTTTGCAATCTTAACGTTGCTATTTCTGAAGGGGAAAAAAAAAAAAAATAAAAGGAGGGGGGAGGGGACTGTCTTGCCAAAGTTTTCCATGTTCACATTGATTTCATCTCTGATTTTCTGCATGGTTTTCCTGCATGGTTTGTTCCTGCCCAGATTTGTTTGTGTTTAACCCAGAGCTGTCTTCTCCCATGCTCATCATCCTGAACCTGATGGTCCCACAGGACATAGGACTCCTGTACCAGAACATCCTCCAGGGCATCCTAGTTCTCAGAGGAGCTTTGTAGAGGCAAATTATTTGGAAAGGGGGCAGTAGGGACAGGAGCTTGTTGAACCCAGCTAGCCCTAGAGTGTGGCCACCTAGTAGCCATGAGCTGGTCCCGGCTGGCCACAAGGCCTTCTTCTCCAGGTGAGTCCCCTGGTGCAATGAGCAGCGGGTGTAGCCATGTCCTTGCCACTCGAGACTGGAAGGTTGGTTGCCCTTCGCAGAGCCCTGGGCCTTGGTGAGGATGGTGAGAGGCACTGACTGTTGGTTTCTCCTGACCATGAGGCCAAACGCTGCTGCCTGGGGTAGTTTCTGTTGCTAGACCATCTCTCATAGAATCATAGAATGGTCAGAGTTCCAACCCCCTGTCATGTGCAGGGACACCTCTCCCTAGAGCAGGTTGCTCCAAGCCCCATCCAGCCTGGCCTTAAACACTTCTAGGGATGGTGCAGCCACAACTTCTCGGGGCAACCTGTTCCAGTGCCTCTCCTCATGGGTTGGCTCCTCATGCCTGCCGTGAGAACCTGGTGCTGTGGAGGAAAGCCGTGCTCCATGCTTTCACCCTCTCCTGACCTGGCTGAGGAGCCCGTGTGCTGTGGTGGCCACCACCACCGCTGCTTGGGCAAAGGGAACTTCGTGCACCTGGCTGACACAGGAGACCATTGCCTTCAGTTTGGGGTGTCAGCCTGCAGCTCTGTGCCTGCTCAGGTCACCCTCACCCGCTAGTGTGCTGATCCTGAGGACAAGGGTACAGGTGACATCCTGTTGCCCAGCCCCTGCTCCTACCCAGAAGATGTTGGGTCCTGGATTCCTCTGGTCATGTAGGACTTCACCCCTATCTCCACATACAGCGATGGCTGGAGATGTTCTTGAACTCCAGGGGACAAAACTGGCCCCAGGCTGAGCCATCTTCTTCCTTGGCTGAGGAAGACCAGAGCCCAGATCAAGAGTCCACCCCACCAGAGGACCTTTCTTGGTGATTGCAGCCCTTCTAATTTGATTAGAAGAGAGGACCATCACTACCAAGCAACCACAAGGCCAAGATAACCCTTTGTGCACATTGTATCGTCCACCTGGAGAGGGCTGTCCCTCATGGCCACCACTTTCTGAAGCCTTTCCAGCCCCTGTAAGGTGCCTGGAGTCCCAGGCAGCTGCAGATGGGGTGAGGGGTGGAAGGTCCCCTTCTGCATCCTCCTGTTGGACTGGAGCTGTGCAGCAGCGTCACTGGGACATGCCAGGGAGTCCAGAGCCCTCCTCCACCCTCCAGCAGTTCAGGACAGGACATGTCTGAACTCAGAGGCCCCTTCAGGCACCCCATCTTCTCTCTGCAAATTGAGCTCTTTCCTGCACATCCAGCTTTGGGATGGGTTGGAGGTCAACCAGAAACCTGGCCCGTGTCCCCCTGTTGGGCTTGTCCAGGGTACGCGTCACTTGGGTGGGTTCATCCAGCCCATCTGTGTCTCTTGATCCCTCTTTGGTATGAAGTCACAGCTGCGTGCCCCATCTCCACCTCGACTGCTCATAGGTTGAAGAAGAGCTCCTTATCTGTGGAGTTTCTTGGGGTGGCCATGGATTCCCTATCAGTTCCATCAAGTTGGGAACGTCAAACCTGTGTAACATTGTGGTACCACCTTGGAACACGGGCTTGTCATCGCCTCTTGTGGCACACTGTGGTGTGTTTGCCATCTCCCCAGTGGAGGGGGGTGTGGTAGTGGGTGTCCCTGTGGCTGCTGGGCACTTCTTCTGAAGGAACACATCCTCGACATCAACCTGCCGGAGCTCCGTAGGTGGGAGAACCTTAGAAGGTGTCACATGGAAGTGGCAGCACACAACTCTGTGCTGTAGATGTAACCTGCTGGTGCTCGTGTCTCCAGGCGGGACCAGTCTCCTGCCCAAGCAAGTCTGAGTAAAGCCATAGGAGATCTGAAGAGTTGTAGTTGGAGCCTGCAAAGGGGATCAAACTAGTCTTCATTTCCTCTTCAGTGTGTAGATGAATCCACTCTGGGTTCCCTTTCCAGGATGGTGGTGTCAGGCTCTTCCTTCATCTCAGGGAACGTTCACCCAGGTGAACCCTTCATCTCAGGGAACGTTCACCCAGGTGCTCCCCCTCTACCTGTAGATGAAGCATCCTTGTTTCTACACGCTGGTTTACGAGTTCCTGGAAGAGTTGACTTGTGCAAACCCACGATGACCCTGCAAAATGCAAATGTTGTACTGGTTAGGGGTGACTCTGCACCACAGCCCTTGGCCACCCATGCACAGCAGCACCCATGAATGATCCTGAGCAGGATGGGGACCTCTTTCAAAAACACGGATGTGGCTGGCAGGTACCGTGTTGGAGCTGAGTGCTGGTGGTATTCGCTTGGGTAGCTGAGCAGTCACTACTGCATCTTCCTCAGAAGATCTGGGCCAGCCCAGCTCCGACTGCGGCAGTGACAGGGACTCTAAGATGGTCACCGATGGCAGGATGGCTGCAGGGCATCCTCCTCTGGTGGGAAGAGTGCATGGACTTAGGTGGAGAAGATGGAAAGATTGCTGTTCTTCAAGATGCCTGGTTGCCCCGCAGGAGTCTCCTACCCTGCTTTCCTCTCTTCCTCTCTCAGGGCCTTTGCCAGGTACAGCTGAGTGGTGAGGAAGGAGCTGGAGGCATGTGCCTCCTCCCTGCCACGAGCTGAGGGGAGGACCAGAGGAACTAGAGCATGGTTCCTGGCAGCACAGGGGAGATCTTTCAGGTCTCCTGTGGAAGGGCGTGAGTACAAGCACTGTTGTTGACGTGTGCTTCCACGTCGTGACAAAACGCTACCCGCGGGTAAGTTGTCTCTCTGTCCCGAAGGACACATAATGGTCATGGCAGCCGCTGGTCGCTGGGCAGCCTCGGGAGTTGTGCAGAGAGAGGTTGAGGTTGGAAGGGACATCTGGAGACCTCTGATCTGGTCTCCTGCTCCAAGCGGGACTGGTGTCAAAGACGATAGACCAGGTTGCTCAGGGCTTTGACCAGTTGAGGAATTGTTTGCCCCCTCTTGATGCTTTGTTTGATGTTGATTGACATCCCTCAGCTCCTAGGCAGACCTTGGATCATAGTGGTGACCATAGCTCAAGTCTGATCTAAACCAACTGAAGTGAGACACTGCCTGGGCTTGGTGGCAGTAGATGTACATCAGTGAGACCAAGGTTCACCCCAAAGTTTGAAACAAGCTTTTCTGTGAAGAGCAAGCTCAGCTCCTGAGCTCTCAAAAGCCTTTGTGTGACACCAGACGCATCTCAGGGGGCTCCTCTCTGCTGGTTGTTTCACCGTAGGGTTGACATCCATCGGAAGGAGAACGCCGGCGCTGCTGAAAAGCCCATCACCATCCATGCCACGCCAGAGGGCTGCTCCGAAGCGTGTCGCATGATCCTTGATATCATGCAGAAGGAGGCTGATGAAACTAAGTCGTAAGTGTCCTCGACTCAGCAGAACAGGCAGGTTTGGAGGAAGGGAGGTGATCCCAACTGTCAATGGAGCTTTTCTCCACTTCTGTTGCCTCCCAGCCCCTGAGGGAACTGCTGGCATTAAAAGTGTCAGGATAGAGTCACAGGTCAGTTAATCACTGACAACATCATAACTTCTCCGTGTTGTGGTTGTCGATGTTGTAGAGACCAGAAGCTTGGGTGGGTACAAAGAGCATGGAGGCAAACTTGGAGAATGAAACCTCATGAAATACAGGTGTGGCATTGGGCCTGGGAAGTTCGTGACTTCCCATTCCCCAGAAGCTGATGAGATGCAGTGCTGGGAGACGGTGGTGGTTCTTCTGCTCCTTCAGACATTAGTGCCCATTGCTGCAAACTGGTTTTCTGGCCAGATGGACCATTAGATTTTATTTTTTAATGCGTTTCAGAACAGAAGAGATTCCCTTGAAAATCCTAGCACACAACAGTCTGGTGGGGAGGTTGATTGGCAAGGAGGGCCGCAACCTCAAGAAGATCGAGCAGGACACAGGCACGAAGATCACCATCTCCCCGTAAGTCCTGGTGAACACCAAGCCGCCCCTCTCCATCCGACGTGATATGGGCAGCACTGGAGACAGAGAACAGAGCAGTTGGGTCCTCCTACATGTGGCATGTTCCCCATGCCAGGTGGACATCCTCCATCCAAGGTGGATGGTGGCATCAGGCAGGGAGAGGACATGGAGTTCCACAAGGTCTCAGGAGGAGCCCTTGTCTTTGATCTGAGCTTTCCTTGGTATTTTTTTTTTGACTGGAAGAAAACGTAACGGTGTCTCTGGTTTTATCTGTGGTCTAGATTGCAGGATTTAACCATTTATAACCCTGAGAGGACCATCACGGTGAAGGGCAGCACAGAGGCGTGTTCCAATGCTGAAGTGGAGATCATGAAGAAGTTGCGAGAGGCCTACGAGAACGACGTGGTGGCTGTCAATGTAAATTTCCAACCCTCCTGCCTGGGACGCCCCTGCTTTAAAGCCACTGCTGAGGTGGCCAGGAGAAAGCTTGGGGGTGGGGGTTGTTGATCTCTTCTGACCAGGCTTGGCTCTCACCCATCTTGTCCACCCTACGTGGTGAGAACTCCAAAGTCCCCACTCTGCCTTTTACACATGTCTTTGCTTTGCCAGCAACAAGCCAACCTGATCCCTGGACTGAACCTCAGCGCTTTGGGCATCTTCTCAACGGGGCTGTCCATGCTCCCGTCCACCCCGGGGGCCCGAGGGGCTGCAGCAGCTGCCCCCTACCACCCATTTGCAGTAAGTGCATGAGGTTTTGGGAACCCTTTCTTGAGGGTAGAGTGGTCTCTAGACTCTCGTGCTGTAGCTGTTGGGTTTGGGTGGACACCATAGCCATAGGAGCCGTCTCATGGGGAGCCTTGAACAAGAGCTCTGACTCATGGCCTTTTGGGGAAGATGCTCATCACAGCAGCCAAGTGGAGAAGACAGTGAACGAATGTGGCTGGTCCCTCCTGGGATTTAGCCCCCCAGGAATATCAGCCACATCCCCGTGTTGGGCTGAGCTCGGTTTCACCTGTGCTTAAGGACTGGTCGTGTCCCAAGGGTGCTGCTTGCTGTAGGTGGCTTTGGGGAACCTGTGCTGATGCCAGCATGGAGAAACCACGTAGGTAGTCTTCAGTCCTGACCCCAAACCCACTGTTGGGTTGTGACGGTGTGGACTGGTGGCGTGAAAGGGGCCGAGCAGTGCCTCTGGTGCAGCCGTCAGCCTCCATTCCTACCCCTGGCACCCCAAGGGTCGTGCCTGTTGGGAACTGATCCTCACCTGGTTTTCGTAGGCAAGGGTTCTCCTCTTCCTCAGGGCTCTGGGACAGAGCAAACCTGGGAAGTGGCTTCGGCACCAGGCAAGTTGCACGCAGATAGGGACAGTCCAGCACTGAGAGAGGCGGTGGCCAAAGCACTGATGGAGAAGGTCCATCCCCAAGGCAGTAGCACCTGCAGAGGGCCCTTAGGGTGGCCGGGCTCCGGGGTTCTGTCCCCATTAACTCTCTAAACACCTCTACCATGAGGCTCTGGGCTGCGCGGCGAGCGGGTGGATTTACTTGTGCTGTTTTCTTTTCCTGGCGACGCCAGCAGCAGAGCAGTCGGAGGAGAACGGTGAGTGCCAGGGTGGCCGTGTGGAGGTGGTGGCTGAGGGCCATCGGTTGGGGTGGTACTGAGAGGGTCGGTCGGTTGGTCGGTCGGTCTGTCTGTCTGTGCTCTGCCCCCTTCCTTGGGGAAGCATTGGCTTGAGCATCGGTTGGTGTGATGGAGAGGAGCTGGGCAGCTCTCATACCAACCGAAAGGAGCACTTGGTGTGGGCTCCTTCACCCTGAAGATTTGTGAGGCCTTTTTGAAGCCCCCCTGGGGTGAGGCCAGGAGGAACAGAATCTTCACAGAATCTTCATGGTTGGAAGGGACCTTTGGGACCATCGAGTCCAACCATACACACAAAAACCAAACCAAACCCCCAAGAAAACACCACCACCGAAACCAAAACCCACAAAACAAATCCCTCAGCCCAGCAGTCTCGGCCACTAGAGCATGCCCTGAAGTGCCACATGTACATGTTTCTTGGGTACCTCCAGGGATGGTGACTCCACCACCTCCCTGGGCAGACCCTTCCAGTGCCTGACCACCCTCTCAGGGAAGTCATTCTTCCCAAGATCTAACCTGAACCTCCCCTGCCCCAACTTCAGACCATTTCCTCTGGTCCTGTCATGATTCCCTTGGGAGAAGAGGCCAACACCCACCTCTCTACACCCTCTTGTCAGGGAGTTGTAGAGGGCAAGGAGGTCTCCCCTCAGCCTCCTCCAGGCTCAAGAATCCCAGCTCTCAACCTTTCCTCCTCAGGAAGATGCTCCAGTCCCTCCAGCATCTTTGTTGCCCTCATGGGGAGCTGGGGAGGTGCAGTGCCCACCCGGGCTGTGAGGACTGGCTGGGCAGGAGAGGACTTGGTGGTGTAGGAGACATGGAGCAACCGTGGCCAGAAGTAGAGGGTGGACGCAGGGAGCATGAGCTTGGTGTGAGGAGGAGCACAAAACCTTGGTGCAGTGGGTTTAAATAGGGGGCTGGGAGCGAGAGCAGTGTCTGCCGAGGACAGGGGAGCTGGGCCTGCTCCTCCTTCACCTGAAAAATGGTGCTTTGCAGGTGGCATCTGGTTGCACTTGTTGGAATCCAGAGCAGGAGAGAGTTGTGTCTGCTGCCAAGAGAAGTGTCTGGTGTATCTTGAGACACAGAAGCATTGAAGAGGGGTTGGGTTGGGTTGAGTTGAGCTGGGTTGGGTTGGGGTGCTGGCGTGCACCCTTTGCTTTTGGTTGCTTTCACCCTGTCCCCAGCCCAGGTCTTGGGAGAATGTCTTCTTCAGCCTCGTTTTTTATTTCTCTTGGAACTGGAGAAGGGAAATGGTGATGGAAACTGGAGCCAAACCAGGCCTTGTGCTCAGTTCTCACCAAACCCTCACCTTCTTATCTGGGGCCCAGTGGTGGTTACAGCATGGTTCTGGCTCTCCAGGGTTGTGGCTGCTCTGAAGGGCCTTAGGGGCTGTTTTTTTCTGGCAGGACACAGCTGGAAAAACAGCAGTGGTGTGAGGGACTGGGGGTAACTGGGAGCCCTCATCCACCTCCCAGCCCCATTGCACTGTGCTTGCAGGCACAGGATCAGGTCTGCAGCCCACCCTGAAGCACTCTGGGGTGCTCTCTGGAGGGGGGGTCAGGGGCTGAAGGGTTGTCCTCGTGTCCCTGCCACTCACAGTGGTGGCACACTGCTTCACGTCGGGCTGGGGGTGGCTGGGAAGGGGCTGGCAGGTTGGGGCTGTCACCGACCCCCATTTTCTCTCCCACTCTAGAGCTCCTCAGCGTATCTCTCGGGTCTGTACGGAGCGTCCCCAGCCGGAGCCTTCCCCCATCAGCACCCCGTAAGTGCCCGACACCCCTCCCCATGAGATCCATGAGACACCAAGCTGGAGGTTGACACGCTGGAGGGCAGGGATGCCATCCAGAGGGACCTGGACAGTCTGGAGAGGTGGGCTCCTGCAAACCTCATGAAGATCAACCAAGCCAAGGGCAGGGTCCTGCACCTGGGATTTAGCAATGGCAAGTGCAAATAGTTGGTTGGGTGGAGAATGGCTGGAGAGCAGCCCTGAGGAGAAGGACTTGGGATTACTCCTGGATGAGAAGCTCCACAGGAGCCAGCAGTGCGCGCTGGCAGCCCAGAAACCAACCCCAGCCTGGGCTGCATCAAAAGCAGCATGGCCAGCAGGTCATGGGA
>VXBW01000852.1:0-17037 GCA_013400375.1 Thinocorus orbignyianus
AAAAAAAAAAAAATATCTAAAAATAACCAGCCACTATTAGTCGTTGCCAAACATGCCTTGGAACAGTAATACAATTCAGCCTGGCCTGGAACAGGACCCTTCCTGCAAATCACAGTCCCCAGGTGCCAAGGTAATAATGAGATACGTTAGAAATCGTACAGAAATAAGAAATCAGATGATACCATGGGCACACTGAGCAGATGCAGAACTAATGACACTTGGAGGACTCCATCTGAGGATACTCTCTCTACACAGCAGAGAACAACACTCTGAAACCTGTACCCGATGAGCCAGGTATTCACCCCCCTTTTGTATGTTTTCAGGCAGATTTGGTTGAATCAGTAAGGCAGAAAAAACCTGGGAGTTTAGCAGCTGGAGAGACTTAAATGGATCCTTGGAGAGATTTAGAAGTCATTAAAGAGGCGGGAGTGGGGAAAAAAGTTAAGGGCTCCTTTCCCTATGTCTCTGTGATCCTGGGTGTTGCAGGGAACTTGAAATAGCAAATGGAAATTCACTCATAGGCGTTTTCTCCAAGAGCAGATTTGAGGAAATAAATTTGTTATTCTCTCAATTGTGACATGCATTTTAATTATTACTTGTAACTAAAGTAATTGTAACATGTAATTCTGCACTTGGGATGGTGTAATCCTGGATGTATATATAGGCCGGGGGGTAAGAATCTGGAGTGCTTCCTGCAGAGGGATCCGGGGGTTTTGGTTGATGGTAAACTCAGTATGATTCAAAAGGGCCAGCCCTATCCTGGCATGTATCTGGGACAGTAGTGCTAATTAGTAAAAATAAATGATTGCCCCGCTATGCTCAGCATTGGTGCAGCAAATCACCTTGAGTACTCTGTGCAGTTTTGGGCTATACAACAGAAGAAGGGTTTAGAAGTATTAGAGTGTGTCCAAAGGAGAGCAACAAAGATGGTAGAAGGAGTAGAGGGCATGACTTATGAGGAGTGGCTGAGGGTACAGGGTTTGTTCATCTTAGAGGAGACTGAGGGGTCGTTGCTGTTTACAGCTTCCTCGTCCGGGAGAGTGGAGAGGGAGATGACAATCCCTCCTCTCTGCTCTCTGGTCATAGAATGCACGGGAAGAGCGTAAAGCTGCATCAGGGGAAGTTCAGATTGGAAATCAAAGAAAAGTTCTTCACTGGGAGGGTTGTCAAGCACTGGAACAAGGGAAGTGGTCACGGCCTCAAGCTTGTTGGTATCCGAGAAGCATTTGGACAACGCTCCTTACATATATAGTTTAACTTCTAGGTTTCCCTGTGCGGAGTCAGGAGTTAGACTTGATGATCTCTGTGGATCTCAGTACGTTCTGTGATTCAGTGATTGTATTTCAGCATAGCTGTGGTAAGGAGGTGAAATCAGGGGCCCACAGTGGTAGGCACAAAGTGAGGGAACAGCCTGTAGGGTGAAATGTTACAGTGTGGTAGTATCTGAGCAAAGCTAAAGGTGAAGATCTCAGTTCAGGCTTGTACAATGAAGTGTCTACAGTGTGAGTGTCTGTGTGCGAGTTTGGTGGTGAGGGTGCCATTATAACCAATGGTGAGCTACTGTAGAATAGCCCTAAAAATGGGCTCCTGGCACAGTCTGAGATGCCTCCTCACCTCTGGGACATCCATGCAAGAATCTGTACATCACACAGGACCCCCAGGGGAAATTTTCTCTTCCAGGAAAGCAACCAGATGCTAAGCAAGGTAAGATACCTCTTGTGGAGATACTACACTCAGTGTCTATGAATTTTCCTCATGTCTTCTGGAGAAACTGCCCTTACAGCGGATGAGTCTAGAGGACTATTGAATTGATGTCAGTGCCAGCATTACAAACTGCATTCACTGGAGTTCAGTTGCCTAGACAAAGATATCTGCATGAACATTTGGTCCCTTTCATGTACTTACCTAGTGCCAGTTGAGGTGTCCAGGGTGCCTTGCCTCAACAAGCATATTTATCTGCCATTTCAGAAGGGCACAAGTCTGACTGAGGTCCTATTCCACGTCTTCCAACCTCACAAATATCTTGGATTTCCTAGGGCATCTGAAATGATAATAGAATCATAGAATAGTTTGGGTTGGAAGTGACCTTAAACATCATTTAATTCCAATCCCCCTGCCATGGACAGGGACACCTTCCACTAGACCAGGTTGCTCAAAGCCCCGTCCAGCCTGGCCTTGAATACTTCCAGGGAAGGGAAATGTGTATAAATGGAGTCTCTAGCCCAGGAACATTCTGCCTGGCCTCTAGCAGGATTTTTGCCCTGTAGCAAGACAAAAATTGCCTGTGAGCTCTCTGTAATAGCTGCCCTTGGGAGTCTCAAATAGCACAGGACACCTATCATTTAGGAAGCTGAACTGACTCTTCATCCTCCGCTATGATAATGGTGCCACAGACAACTACCTCATCATAGACACCCAGGCTGTATACACACAAATTTAGGTGTCTGAATCACATCTTGTAAATGGATGCTAGTCCCACTACTAATGCTGCCTTCTTTAGTTAGAGCACTTCACTGCTCCACCTCAGTTTTAGTACCTGTAGAGCCATAAACCACACAGAGCTCCAGTTTATCTCATCAGTCCAGCAGTTTGCATGGGTTCTGTACACAAGCACACAGGGTAAAGGAGTTTGGAAGAGAATCCGAGAGCCAGTCTGTGAGTGCGTGACTGGAAAGCTAGCTGCAATCAAAGAAATTCAGGAAATATTTCTCTTAGTTAGAAAACCCTGCCTTTTCCTGTTGTTGTCCCACACAGTTCATGGAACAAATGAATAGGAAGACCTGTATGTAACTAACTTGCAGTGCAATAATGTGTTGAGATATGAGCTGTTATGTATGTTTCTTCTAGCTTTTAGAAAGTGTTTTGAAGGTACTTGTTATTATTCAGGGGTGACAGAAGGAATTACCCAGCCCGGCATGCTGTGCTTCATTCCCTAGAGATCTGTTGGACAGTCACACGTTGAATCTTCCAGCTGCTCTCATTATTGTGATTGTGATGCCATATTTCAGTTGAAAACTGCAGGTGGTGCTTCCTGAAACTTTTATTTCTGCTTCTAGAGGGACTCATCTCTCTCGCAGATGGGGAGGGTACTTGTGGAGGCACCAAGTATTCACCTGCCACAGCTTGAGGGGAAAGAGCCATAAACACTCTCTGGACTATGGGGAGTTTTAGCTTTTATAGCAGATTCCACCTAGCAGAAACACAACCTGGTAGAGAGAGGAATGATTAAACGCTGCCATCGCCTCAACACCACCTGGTCGGCTGTAGCTGCACATGATAGTTGGACTAGGTGATCTTAAAGGTCCCTTCCAACTTAGACAACTTTATACTTTATGATTCTTTATGGGACTGCCCAAGTACCCAGGAAGGACTCAGACCTGGGCCCTGTCCTGTGTAAGTACCTAGGCCCTCCTAATACAGCAAGATGGGTCGCTAGCCCAACTGCTTCTCAGAGCAGAAGAAACAAGTTAGTCAGTCTGATTACCTTCAGCAGTGGCCAGGAGGACTTGGTGCAGCAAGATGTGTCATTGGAGCTCAGCAAGGTGTCTTACTGGAGCTGCTCCCCAACCTGTGTGTCACTCCGCGGTGTTGTGTCACCAGTGCTGCACCAACAGGAATGCAGTCTCTACCAGCTGGTAGGACACTCCCAAAAGCTATTCTGACTTCCAGGAATGGCTTTAGTGGTAGGTGTCTGGTACCATGCTCCCCACCTCCAGACAGTAGAGGTAGAGGAGAAGGAACTGCCTACCATCCAAATTTGTAAGATGAGCTCTGCAGTGGTGAATTAAGGTGCCCAGTTAAGCCCTCATGGCAGCTTTGTGATGATGAAGGCAGCAGCATGAAGCCTTGCTGAGGGACAGGATCTAGCCCTTTCTGCTCACTTGTCCAGGTGTACTATATGATGCTTCCCCAGTGAATGGAGAGCAAATTTATTCTGTCCATAACCTGTCACCTGTATATCCACCCCCTTTCAGCGTTCTAAACGACTCCTCAAAGATAAAAGATCATAAACATACATTGACGAGATGTGTGAATGTCATATAAACTCAGAATTTGTCCCAGCTGAAATTTCTGGAATGAGTTCTGGAAAAGATAGGCTGATTTTGTCCCTATTGCTATTCAGCCTTGGACACCGGCAGGTCTCTGTTACAACAAATTTAAAGTAATGTAAATCTATTGGAATTCTTTTCTTAAATTGATTAGGAAATGACAGGGAGAAAAAAAAAAGAAAAAGAATATGTCCTATAAAATTTCTGTCACCCTGCTATGGACATCCCAGTAGGTTTGGAGAAACACGAAAGACTTGTGGCTCAGTGAGCCTCAGAACTTTTGCACATTTATTCATTAATTATTTCTGCTTATTAAGACACTTATATTGCTTTAAGACTCTAACTGCTAGGGAGGTCTTCTTTATTATAAAAACATATAGAAAGAAAACATCGCTTCTCTGAATAACTCACAGTTTACATAAGTGAAGAAGCCGTGTGCTGTGTATTTTCTCTGAATAGCTGATCTGTTGCAAATTTAGAATGACTCAGTAGATGGGGCTGGAATTGTTTCCAGTTAAACTAAAAGCCCAGTCAGACTCCATATACTCAGCCAGCAATATGTTTGTGGGAAACTCTATTTTTAACAGGATTTCACAAGAGATGTGATTTGGAACTACTTGTTGTGTTGTGCAGATGACTGTGTTACAGAATACTGCTGGGTTTGGTTTGAACACAGACTTTAGAGGATTTTTACCAGTCCTTGGGCTCTGAGTGATTTCTGAACAACAAATAACCTTATCTGAATAGTATGAAGAAAGGATAACCTGCAACTGTCTTGTTAATACTACATCACAGCTCCTTCAGCTGCTGTGCTGATTTAGCATGCAAAGTCAAATGATTTATGTGAAAGTGCAATCCTGAAAGTTTTGTGTTCAATTACTTTTTTTTCCAAAACTTCAAGAAAAAAAACCTCATGAAATAATTAACATTGTACAATGTATTTTCTAAGCAAACAGAGCTCTCTGGGAGCTGATTTATATAGGGCATACAACTTGCAAGGGTTCAGAATTGCAGTTTGGTGTCAAAAATAGTGAATGTGCTGAAAAATATCAGCAGTTTCCTCCTATTGAATAGAAAAAAGAAAAAAAAAAGACACCACAAAACCTTGTAGATTAGATGGCATGTGTAACCTGCTGTACTTGTGCTGGGGTCTTAACTATCCCTCAAAACTTTCAAAGTCCTCACAATTTCCCCCTACCTCCTGTGTTTCTCAGACGTTTCTGTGATGCAGCCTTACAGGAGAAAAGACATATTCTTTACACTTACAGTTATTCCCATCCTTTCTCATCTTTCTACACAGGTTTTTTGTTGGCTTGGCTTTTTGAGCAGAACTGCTTGTTGTCATGCAAATGTAAAGATATCTAGGTTAATATGATGGGTCAGATTCAAAGCTGAAGAGGAAAGGCACATTGTACACATTTCCTGACCTGACATGCCAGTAAGTGGGCACCCTCAGTAAATTCCCAGAGTCTTTGGACAGCTGGCTGGAGCACAGCAGCTGTCCACTGTGGACAGCAACGGGGACCGGAATAAAGAGAGCAGTGACAAGGTCCAGGCACTGCTGCATCCCTGGGGGAGCAGTTTTGGGCTCCCTGTGCACAAACACAGCCACTTCTGCCTGACAGTACAGACCTGGAGCATAGTTGGGAAGCATAGGGGTTAGGTTGGGTCTCCTGGAATGAGGAGACCAAAGAAGTGAGTGAAAAAAGGACATGACTCCTGTCTATGTGAAGGTTTTGTTATGCAGCTTGTGGCAGCATAATAGGAAGCCCAAGGTGTGAGAAGACACACCTTTCTTTTTGTGATTTTTCTATAACATTTCAATAGTTTTGAAGTTCTTCAAAAAACTTCTTAAAAACTCACCATGGTTTTTTAATTGGACTGTTAAAAAGAATCATAGAACACCAAAACTAGAGGCAAATGGATTATATCTTCTGTATATTTTCATCTATGTGAGCTAGAACAAGTTGTGGAGATCAACTTTGACAACTATTCAGGGCCTGCATTTGAGGCTACAGGAATTTCAGCTCAAACAAATTATTTGAGTGAATAATTAAAACTTTTCCCTCTCAAATACACTCCTGATTTGTGAAACAGAGACAGACGGAAGGGGCTGGGATTTATTTATCCAGCTAATAAACTTTTTAAAAATCTGACAGACTTTTAAGAGGATGTTTATTAAGTCATTGTCAATAGAGCTTGTTTGGTCTACCATTACAATGAAGTCTGTTTGCTGCTTCATGAAACTTTGCAAAATAATGCAATTTTCTATACATATCTATGCTCTTTATTTAATGGTATGTATTAGCTTCCATCTTTTTCTTCCAAATTCCATAAAAGCTTAACCACATTAATATTATGAGAGCTGACAGATGGTGTTTTTGCAGGTACTATTTACAAGTTCTATTTAAATGAGAGTGCACTCAGTTAGACCTCAAAGAAACTGCAGAATCACAGAATAATAGGTGTTGGAAAGGACCTTCAGAGATCATCTAGTCCAACCATCCTGACAAAGCAGGTTCACCTAGAGCAGGGTGGACAGGAACGCATCCAGGCAGGCTTTGAGTATCTCCAGAGAAGGAGACTCCACAACCTTTCTGGGCAGCCTGTTCCAGTGCTCTGTCACCCTCAAAGGAAAGGTTTTTCCTCATGTTGAGATCAAATTTCCTGCGTTCCAGTTTGTGCCCATTGCCCTTATTCTGTCACCAGACAACACTGAGAAGAGTCTGGCTCCATGCTCTTGATACCCACCCTTTAGGTATTTATAAGATTCCCTCTCAGTCTTCTCTTCTGCAGGCTAAGCAGGCCCAAGCCTCTCAGCCTTTCCTCATAAGAGTTGCTCCATTTACAGCCTTTTGCTGTGCCCTCTCCAGTAGCTCCCTGTCCTTTTTGTACTGAGGAGCCCAGAACTGGACACAGTTCTCCAGATGTGGGGCATAGCAGAGGTGGAGGATGACCTCACTTGTCCTGCTGACCATGCTCTTTTGAATGCACCCCAGGAGACCATTGGTCTTATTGGTCATAAGGCATATTGCTGGCTCATGGTCATCCGGTCGTTTAGCAGGACTCCAAGGTGTCTCTGCAGAGCTGCTTTCCAGTAGGTCAACCCCTACCCTGTACTGGTGCATGGGGTTATTCCTCCCCAGGTACTACACCCTACACTTGCCTTTGTTGAATTTCCCCAGGTTCCTCTCCATCCAAGTCTCCAGCCTGTCCAGGTCTCTCTGTAAGGCAGCCCAGCCTTCCAGTGTGTCAGTCACTCCTCCCAGTTTTGTGCCATCAACAAACTTGCTGAGGGTACACTCTATCCCCACATTCAAGTTGTTGGTGAATATGTTGAATAGGACTGGACCCCTGGAGACTGACCCCTGGGAACACCCCTAGTTACAGGCATCCAGCTGGACTCTGTACCACTGATCACAACCCTCTGAGCTCTGCCATTCAGCCAGTTCTCAATCCACCTCACTGTCCACTCATCTAACTTCCTAAGCTTACCTATGAGGATGGTACAGGAGATAGTGTCAAAAGCCTTGCTGAAGCTGAGATAGACAACTATCACTGCTCTTCCCTCCCCTACCCAGCCAGTCACGCCATCACAGAAGGCTTTCAGGTCAGTCAAGCATGATTTCCCCTTAGTGAATCCACATTAACCACTCCTGATAACCTTCTCTTCCTCTACATCTACATCATCTTAGGCCTACAAAGATGATTAGAGGCCTAGAACATCTCTCTTACGAGGAAAGGCTGAGAGACTTGGGTCTTTTTAGTCTGGAGAATAGAAGACTGATGGGGGATCTGATCAATGCCTATAAATACTTTAAGGGTGAGTGTCAAGAGGATGGGGCCACCCTTCTTTCAGTGGTGCCCAGTAATAGGACAAGAGGTAACGAGTGCAAACTTGAGCATAGGAAGTTCCATCTAAACATGAGGAGGAATTTCTTCACTTTGAGGGTGGCAGAGCACTGGAAGAGGCTGCCCAGAGAGGCAGTGGAGTCTTCATCTCTGGAGACATTAAAAACCCACCTGGACATGTTTCTGTGTAGCCTGCTCTAGGTGGATCTGCTTTGGCAGAGGGGTTGGACTAGCTGATCTCCAGAAGTCCACCAGGGTCACCAGAGAGACACTGAAGCAAGTGAATAAGTGTTTTCCCAGCGCAGGGCCTGTTCTCCCTTATCAAATCCCTGTTTAGGGCTCATTCTGTGACTACATCCCACAATCCAGCAAATAAACATGCTCTCAGAGCATGTTACAATGTAAGTTATGAAGTGACTAATTATGAGACACTTGCAGTTAAATTTTACATTTGCCTTTTAGTGGCTGTTCGCCAAAACTGGCAAGTTATAAAACTTGTATATAGGAGTAAGAAATCCTCCAAATAGGCATGCTCATATGTACATTGAGATGAACTCAGAACAGTTATTAAAATGTGTTTTTGTCAGTTATGGTTCTAAACCACATCTTTCAATTATTACTGAAGTAAGAATCATAACAAAACAATGGTGTGCCATAAATAGGACTTTTGGATAAACTTTTGGCATCCAGGATTACATGATTTAGCCTCTAATTTCCAACATCTGCTTTTTTTGATTAGCAGAGATAGTCAATACTAATTATTTTGAGGTTTAGCAGCTATGTAAAACATAACTGTGAATCTTCATAATTTCATGGCTCTTACCCTTCTGTTTCCAAGCTGCTAGTAACCATGAGGCAAGCTGACACTTGGTGTTTTGTTGAGTTTAAAGCATGTGCATATTTGAGACAACTGTCTGACTTTCCTCCTGATTTCCTGCAATTGGGTTATCATACCATTTGCGTTGCTTCACCCACCAGTGGGTGAAACGTTTTGTGTTAGTGAACTGAATGAAAACCAGCTGCAGAGAGTTCTGTATGAAGTTGACATTGGGAAAAATAGCTGCACACAAGAAAAAGAGCAGGAGCTTTAAAGCACCTTACTAGGAGTTTTTACACCTCTTCCAAAGCTCAACACCTTTTACTTGCAGCGAGCAGAACTCAGCACAGCTGTCTGCCTACTGCTTCTCTCCACTTCAGAATTCCAAATCAGATCCACCACATCCCTTTGCAACGGCTTGTTGTCAGGCACCCTGCAGCCTATCAGTCCTCTTTCCAAAAATGGCAATGGGACGTACCAGGGCAAAATGACTGTTGTCAATGGTAGTGTTCACCAAAGACTGGAGGCAGGGTAAAACAATAAGTTTTATGATTTTTTACCAGCTGACAGCTGTAAGGTTTTGTAGGACTTAATCCATATGGATGAATGTGGAACCAAACAAAGCAAAATGATACCCTTCCTGGGTCTCAGCTAGAGGAGGGCCAATCTGTGATCAGCCTAGTCAATGCAAAAAGTTCCAGTAGGAGGTAAAAGTAATGAAGTTCATGGGGATGTCTGAACCCCCTCCTTTAACAAGTACTCATCAAATTAGAGAGAAGTGTTGCTCTGTGTGGGTCACCTCCTGGTGAAGTATGAACTTGTGAGAAGAAAATCCATCTCTTTTGCACTCAAGTTTGGAAACACGTCTTGTTTCTACTGATTATCTTCTTATAGAAACTGCAGATCCAAACTCATAAGTTCTGTTTCTCAGAGGTAGCCCTTGAATATGTAAAGGTTCTCACCACAGAAGCGTAGTCGTGAACAAGGAGTCATACCCCTCTCCCCAGTATGACTGGTGATGAAAGAAGCTATTTGGGACTTTCCCTCCTGTTGGAAGTGTCATTGAATACAAATTCAAATTCTTCTTTCCATCTGTCCTTAGGAACTGTGCTTAGGAAATTCTCTTCAGCATCACTACCATAAAAATCATCAGAGATGGGTACAACATAGTTTTTCTCCAGGTCAGCAGTCCCAAGACTGCATTACAGCATTGGTGGACAAGGGAAGAGCAACTAACATAACCTACCTGGATTTGTGCATGGCATTTTACACTGTCCTGCACTACATCCTTGTCTCTAAATTGGAGAGACATGGATTTGATGGATGGATCACTTGGTGGATAAAGAATTGGCTGCACTCAAAGCGTTGAGGTCAACAGCTTGATGTCCAAGTGCTGAGCAGTGATGAGTCGCATGCCTCAGGGGCTGGTTGTGGGACTGGTACTATTCAACATCTTTGGTGGGTATTTGGATGTTGGGATTGAGTGCACCCTCAGCAAGTTTGCCGACGACACCAAGCTGTACGGTGCAGTCAACATCCTGGAGGGAAAGGATGACATCAAGATGGACTTTGACAGGTTTGAGAAGTGGGCTTGCGCAAACCTCATGAAATTCAACAAAGCCGAATGTGAGGTTCTGCACACAGCTTGGGACAATCACAAGCACAGACACAGGATGGGTGGAGAATGGATTGAGAGGAGCCCTGAGCAGGACTTGAGGGTGTTGGTTGATGAGAAGCTCAACATGAGCCAGCAATGTGCACTTGCAGCCCAGAAAGCCAACTGCATCCTGGGTTGCATCGAAAGAAGTATGGCCAGCAGGTGAAGGGAGGTGATTCTGCTTCTCTACTCTGCTCTGGTGAAATCTCACCTGGTGTACTGCATCCAGCTCTGCAGCCCTCAACATAAGAACAATATGGACCTGCTCAAGCGGGACCAGAGGACCGCCATGAAGATGAACAGAGCACTCGAGCACATCTCCATCAGCCTAACACAGGCTGAGAGAGTTGGGGGCTGTTCAGCCTGGAGAAGGAAGGCTCCAGGGAGACCTTATAGCAGTCTTTCAGTACTTAAAGGGGGCCTACAGGAGAGATGGGAAGAGACTCTTTACGGGGAAGTGTAGTGATAGCAGGAGGGGTAACAGTTTTAAACTGAAAGAGGGGAGATTTGGATTAGATATTAGGAAGAAATTCTTTACTGTGAGGGTGGTGAGGTGCTGGAACAGGTTGTCCAGTGGAGTTGTGGTAGCCTGATCCCTGCAAGTGTTTTAGGCCAGGTTGGATGGGACTTTGAACAACCTGGTCTAGTGGGAGGTGTCCCAGTCCATGGCAGGGGGCTTGGAATTTGATGATCTTTCAGGTCCCTTCCAACCTGAACCATTCTATGATTCTATGATAAGAGCTGAGGGGGCTCAAAGCTCCTGAGAGGAGAAAACCACACTCCATGAAGGGGAAAGTGGGTGTATGGAGTGAATCCTTATCTCAGCAAGGTAATTGCTGATGCTCAAATACAAGCATTATTACATACAGAAAACTGCAGAGGGGGACAGAAATAACCATAAATGAAAAATCTAATATTTATACTGTCATAACTCTGATGTTTAATAGAACATTATAACTCTCTGCAGAAAACCGTGTATCCAGCACAGTTAGAAAATGAAAAAACATTTCAACTCAAACAAAAGCCCTCAAATATATCTAAAACATTTTCCTTATATGCATCATTGCTGATAAAGACCTTGTTTTTCTCTAAAACATAGAAAAAAGAAGAAAAGTATATAATTAGCTGCCATGGAGCTGTGACTGTTTCTAAACCATTGGACAGAGTAGCTGTCAGCAAGATAAATGAATCACCCATAGATAACTCACACTGACATATTTATGTGAGTGGGACTGAAAAAAGAAAAGAAGTCAATAAAAACTAAATTGAAAATGAAAATATGGTTGCTGGAGAGTTTCCCAAATGCATGTGATAAGTGAATATAACGTGTGATAAAAAATTGTCCTGTTTTCCAGCAGGGACGGGGTCAATTCTCCCCCGGCTCTGTCAGGGACAATCATCCCACCCCACGTGCACCAGGCCCAGGGGGCAGCAGGGAGCTGGCCGGGAAGGGGCGGGGCCACAATCGGAAGTGGACGTGGTGACGTCACGGCGTAGGCGTATGTCTGGGCGGGTGGCACGGCGCGGGCTGCGGTCGGTATCGTACTGGTGTTTGTATCCTCCATCGTGTTACTGTTCCCCTGTAACACCTGCTGTTCTGGTAAACAGTTTGTGTCCCAACCCATGAGTCTGCCTTTCCCTTCCCATCCTCTCCCCGCCGCTGGGGGGCAGCAGAGCCAGCGGGCTGCCACGTGGCTCTTTGTTGCCGCCGAGGCCAAACCGCGACAAAGGTGAAATGCAAAGTCTTCCAGTTCTTTCTAGTATTGTTTATATGTTTTCTTGTTTTTGTTCCAAGCATTATCTCAGCATGTTGGCTCATTATTTTCTTGTTTCTTACTTAGAGATGAGTGCCATGGGTATAAAATGGGTAGATTTTCCAAAGAACTTTTACTCCTGCTAGTAGCAATGGAGAAACAAGTGTAAGCTGAAGCAAGACACACAGTCTGGAATAAATATGAGCACTTATACCAGACATTTTTCAAGAAAAATAAAATAAAATCATGTCTCCTCAACAGAGGGCACATTCTGCTTAGCAAGTGGGAAGGTAGTAAGAGATGAACAAAATATCTGACAAAAGTAACTGAGGGATGCTGGGGAGAGAAGTGGTGAGCCAACTGGATCAGAAGGGAATATAGTTCCTGTGCCTGAGGAATAGAAAATACCTCAACTTCCTTTTCCTGCCAGTGATGCAAAGGAAGCATAGGCAAGCCTTGTGCAGCACCACACTGGATGTCCTGTCTATGTCAAATCTCCTTGACTAGATTTTATCTTTCCGTTCTTAGCAATTTTGCTTTCTAACACCAAATTTGAAGGCTAGTCTGAGTGGCTTAAGATGTTATACCCATAAAAATAAACATTAATCGGAAATTAGAAGTTACGGAAGAACATCTCCTGTACTGTATGCTGCTGAATTTTTGTTAAATTTGTGTTAAAGACTCAGGAACTAAGAATTCTTAAGTGTGGGAAGGCTGTGGTGCTCCACAGACATGGAAGACGTCTCCTAATGTCCATTGCTCCATGTAAGTACCTGTCTAGCCCAGTAGCCACCTAATCACGGTGCTGAGTCCAGAGGAAGCAGGAGAGGGGGCGTTACATTGCATTACAGTCCATCGCACAGGAACTCTGGAAGAGAGGGTGTAGGAAGTTTGAACACGGAATCTACCAGCCAATGAAAAAGAACTATAAAAGACCCTGAGACCAACGTTCCTCTGTGTGGATGAATCAGACAGTAACATAATTTCTAGGGGATATTTTTAGTGGATAGTCTTACAAATTGTCAATATAATGCTGAATTAACTTGCTTCAAAGCCATATATTTTTTATATAAAGAGTGCTGCTTGATCTAAACATCGGAGGCTCGAGTCTGATCCCATTCACTGCATGATGAATCAATCTCCCAGCAAGATCTGCAGAATCTCTTCAAGCAAGAATGCGTGACAGACTGGATCCTGGGCTCATCCCGGGAGTGGAGCATGTGACCCACGGTTGAGTTTTATTCGTTAATGGTAAAAGGTTTTTTGAAATCCATTTAAGTCTATTAGTGCTCCCAGAAAATTGTGCACTCACTCATTTTTTCAAAATAAATATCCTGGACTTAATGGACCATGGTGTCCTTTCACTACCAGTACCCAAGAACTCCAATTATGCATTATTAAGCTATTAAACTGAACTGAACGGAAAGAACTGGCACTTACTGGCAAGATCAGTGTTCTAAAATGCTTGGTAATAAGCTAAGGAAAAAATTAGCAAGCAGTTATAAAACTGCCATCTCCTACCAGCTGCTAGCATTTTGTTTTCTCCAACAGTTAGATCATATTTATGAGCACATCTTATGCATGTACACATGCACAGAGGAAGGCACACACAAAGGTCTACCTGAGCTGTCACAGGATGAGCTGGCAGGGGATTTCAGTGAGCCAGCTCGCTCTTGAGCATGTTGTAGGTTGGTTTCTGCAGCATTTCCCTCATAAAGACGGTGTGTCTCTAAGAAGTCTCTGGAAGGCTCTAAAATACTTTCAAAAATCAGCGCATAAGGCTCTAGGATGTAAATCAAAAACATTCCTGAGCCCATTGATAGTCAGTGGTATATTTTGATAACAAGCAAATCAATACTGGAGCTTTTTTCTGTCTATCTATTCAGCAAGCAGGGAAGCTGGAAAGACGAAAAATCAAGCATTGTAAACTTGTTACAGTCTTTTAAGGCAATATGATCCATAAATTTGGGATTTCCAAATAAAAAGCTGTTGGCAACACTATAAAAGGCTTCAGGGACATGCAAACATCCCAGATGATCACTTAATGCTTCACCTGCTTGAAAAAAATCAACGAATAACTAAGTTATTGTTGACTTCAATGCTAACCTACTCAGTCACTCGCTCTGTGCCTCTTACTTAGAGCGCTGTTTGAAATCCACAGCCAACCTTTGTGATCTTTGCCTCACATTGTAGTTTGACAGTAAAGCAGCGCCTTCATTGTTTTGTCTGCAATGCTGACATTCATTATTATGTATTTCATTTACTTTATTACTCTTTCTATTTTTACTTTCTGCCATCGATTCTATAGGTGACAAACATTCCCTTGAGTTATGACTGAGTTGCCTCCTTACTCTTTCCCTAATGCATGTATTAGAAGCACATGTTTGGATCTGCTTGCTCAAAATTGCCACAGTATGGAGTGAAAAGAGCAAATAAAATTCTTAATCAATTATACAGAGCTGATGGTGGAGCTAAGCCAGAGCTACTACCCCTCTCTACTTTAAGCAGCACAATGCAGTTCATCCATGGAGGTTTATTGTTAATGTCCCCAAGAAAATACAGTCTCCTGAAAGGGTGCAATAAAATATAAGTTTATATCACTCCATATAAAGTTGTAAGGAGTTCACAATGACTGTGCTGACTGCACCAATAACTAGTTACAGATTTATAAATGCAAATACATTTTTTCCCTCTCACAGATGAGTGTAGCACCCGTTTTACGCAATGCTTCTATGGACCATTGCAGCCTAGTACAATGTACCAAGTTGTAATCTATTCACCTGCCAGATTGAAGGAAAAAGCACTGAACCCTTTCATCCACCTTGATGCAAGGAACTGACTAGAGCTACAGTTTCTGAAACAACATCCCAAAGATTCGATACCTGAATCCCTCTTTACATGCTTTAAATATATGTGATCTGATCACACACCTGTTGGGCATTTATGGTCTTGTTGCTGCTATTGAAATGAAATTGCCTTCACCCACATTTGTTTGCATATATGGCCAGCATCTCTGGGGTTTGGCTGATGTCACTCAGGGACAGGGTAGGGATGCTGGCTTGCGAGGGCCAGGTAGCCTTTCCAGGAGCCTTTTTCAGAAGGCTCATTCAGAATCAATGACATAAATTTGATATCTTTTAAAGTAGAAATTCATGATAATCATAGCCAGGGAATCACATGATAATGGAAATTATGTATGGTCATTTCAAGCTGGGAGAAGACTAAATGCACATTCACTTACTGAAGAATGTGCATTTATTGTTCCATATTCTCAGCTATTAACACTGTCAAAGGAGAAACTCCATTCTACAGTCAAAAACATACAGCTATTCAAGTGACCTTTATATTTAACAGGCATTAGTTCAGCTGGAGGTAAGCAGGCTTATATAGATTGCAAACAAGAATTTTGGGACATTATAAAAAGTCTTACATTTTAATAATATACTCTGTTCAAATAAGTATAGGATATTAATTATTAAAGTAATAAATTTCCCAAATTATCCCGCAGAGTTCTTAATTGGTGTTTCACAAAATGTTTTGTGAATAGGTGTTTAAAAATAACATAAAAAGAAAGCATTAAAGGCATGGAAATGAGGTGTTCAGAATCACTTGATTTATGCTTTTCACCTTTCATGTATTTTTGTTCATCCTTTCCCATGCCGCCTTTGGCCCTCCTTTGGAGGAATGGTGCAGACAAACGTATCCAAATGTTAGTAAGAGTAGAAAAGAGGTTTTTTGAGATAACCTATAAAATAGAGAGAACGACACCACAACTATACTGCATTTCCAGTTGTCAGCCATACCGATTTTGATTAGGAAAGGAAGAAACTAAATAAAAATACTGCAGATGTTAAAATAAACGTTCACCTTTTCTGTAGGGTATCCATTTACCCCGTCCTTTTACATGCTTTCCTTTTATAGCTATTTCTGAGCTCTTGAATGTTTTCCTTCGGTTCATTTTCCCCCCTACAATGCTTCTCCACTTTACTGGACTTATTAAGATTCTCATTTCATTTGTCTCTGAGGGATTTTTCCTCTGTTCTTTAGGACCAGAAATCTACATGGATCGATTAACAAGGTATCTGTTACTTCTCTGTTGGTGCTTTTTTTTTCTTCCCAAGCCCTTTTCAGAGTACTGAGGAGAAATGCTGAGGAGTGTAGATTGGAGGACAATTAGTTTCCTGCATAGTTATTGCCTCTTCCCTGCTATGCCACTTTGTCAGCTCTTGCTGTCTTCATTGTAGTGGCACTAAGGAGCTCGGTTCATCTCTACCTTGAATCTTGTGCAGATACTTATGCTCTGGCAAAAAAAATACGTTTTGCTGACAACAAATGAAAACCGCTATGTTAGGTGTGCAAGTGGTGGAAGAAAATGCCCCGAGGGAAAACATCTTTCCTTGTCCTTGGTTTCTGGTATTGCTGCACCTAAGAGGTTGATGGATGCTGGATACTGCAGAAGAGAGCTCTCCTGAAGAGCATCCATACATTTTTTAGAGACCACTGGGAGTACGGTGGACAGTGACCTCCATGAGGTTCCTGCACACCTGTCCCTCTCTTGGCCCAAAGGCCTGGCTGTAGAGGGCCAGGCATGGCTGTCGGGGCTCAGGAGGTCCAGGTGATTTAGGACTGAGCGATTTAAAAATGGAAGAGTTGTCACAAAATTAGTCCCTCCTCGCTGCAAAGACGCCGCTGCCTGTCCCTACTACTCCCCCCATGCTGCGTCTTCAGTCAAGCGCTTTAGTCACGCTCCTCTCTCTGGCCAGGCCTTTGAGAAATGAGTAAATGTGCGTCATCCGAGCCTATCAATAAACACCCCAAACCCAAGATATTTTGCCGGGGAACCCTTCAGAAGCCAGGCACCTCTCAGCTTGGGCCTTCCCCGACTCCCCGTCCCGGCGCCGACACAAG
>VXBW01000852.1:17213-163082 GCA_013400375.1 Thinocorus orbignyianus
TTTTTTTTTAATTTTTTTCCTGCGGGGGTTGCCGTCAGGGTGGGCACAGTGGTGGTACAAACCAAGCAGGGGAAATGATAGTCTGACTTCCAAAACTCAGGCCGCTCGTTGCTTTCCCGTGGAAGGGAGGTCAAGGCCGGGCAACATAAGGATGCCCACCTTCAGGCGACAGTCAGGGTGTTGGTAAAGGGGGGGCACAGGCCATGGATGTCCTTCAGTGGGCACCTCTTGGCTGCTCCTCTGGCAGGTGGCTTACACAGGGGCTGAGGCCACCACCTCCGGAGGCTCCTTGGGAATCAGGGAGTTAGGCTTGCAAAAATAAAAGGGCCAATTTTTTTTTTCTTCCCTATTTTCTCAGCAGTCTGGGCTTAGAGGAGCTGTTGTGCCATGAACGTCAATGGGTTACCTGCTTGCCCTCTTGGGACTTGCCTGGGGGGTGACAGAAACCCAGGTGAAAAGGTGACATAAAGCCATTTCAGCTGAGATGCACTTGCTGGACTGAAGCAGATGGAGAAGCAGCCCGGCCTTATGTGTGTGCAGTACACACACACATATATATATATACTGACATTTAAACACAGGGGGGAAAAAAAGCTTATGCTCTTTTTTCATCACCCTTCATCTTTGTCTGCTTCTGTGGCTTCAAACACAGGCAAAGTAGGGCCTAACAAAATCTTTTGCTGGAAGCAAAAACCAAAGAGTGCTCAGAATAAACCTCTGCACTTCCCCGCCGAGTTTGCTTTTCTTAGATGGGTTGAGTAAAAAACTCAGTGAAGTTTGCTGTCGGGTCTCTGCTTCTCCAAAATCTTACTGTTGCCTTTGTGGAGGGAAGGAAGGAGTGACAAAGAGAGGGGTCGTATCGTGGCAGGGGTGAAGTATGGGCAGGGGGTGTGTGTGCAGCAGGAGGGGGACTGTGTCTTTATGAGGAGGTTTTGGAGGTGACTGCCAGAAAGCTGGGAGCAGCAATGCCCTGGATGCCAGCCGAGGAGGATCGACATCAGGTTTCCTGCTGCTGAGTCACTGCCCAGCCACGCCTGGCACCGGGAGCTGGGGCAGGACGTGTATAAATAAACACAGCCATGACTCCACGGATGTGCACTGCACTGATAACAGCCTGCCTGAAGCTGTTGTCTGAAAGACCCCGTGCCAGCAAAATCAGAGAATGGGAATTTGAATGTAGTCTGGAGATGCAAAGAAATGTGGTATTTTGGTGGGGAAAGGCCAGCATTAGCTGAAATCGATCATAAGCAGTTTATTGCCATTTCCAGAAAAAGCCAGTTGGTTATAACATTCTTCCCTGCCCTTCCCTGAGTACAAAAGTATCTCATTCAGCTGTGCAGATTTCCACACTGGAGCCAAACCTGGAGGAGCTGTGGTAGTTGCAGATATGTTCTCATTTGGCAAGGGTGGAGCGACGTCCAGAACTGGATTATGTCAGTCAGACTCACAAAGCAGAACAAAGCATCACCACAAACAAACAGCTCTGCCCGTCTTAGGTAAAGTGCTGTTTGTTTGCGACTGCTAGGCTCCCAGTGAGGAGAAAGCCCTAAGAGACACTTAATAGTTCTTTAAAGAGAGCCCTTAAGAGTGTTGGTTGGTTGTTTTTTTTTCCAGCCCTGCAAGTTATTCTCATTACTAGGCTACTCGTACATGTTGTAACTTGCCTAACAGTAATTTTTTTATAAGTTATTATTGTTATCCTTTGCTGGAAAAGTACTATGGAAAAGTAATACAATCCATACCTGTAAAGGTCTGGCAAAAGGCTGATGGATTGCAAAAGGCAGATAGTTACATGGTGCAGAATTATGCTAAACAGCACCATCAATGAGAATTTAAACAGTGCATGAAGCAAGATTTCATGTGGAGCCTTGTCTCGGGTGTATTGCCATGCAACTCTCCTCTCCTCTCCTCTCGACTTTCACTACGTTGTCAGAGGAGGGCAGTCTCACGTAAAGCAAAAGACTTAAAAAGCCAAACCCCTGTGAACCTGAGTGTTTATGAAAGATCCTCATAAAGATGCTCTATCTGATGCTGAAAAGTCACTCTTGGTTCAAGCCACGGCTACATTTTCCATAGCCATAGGAATGAATGGGCCCTCCCGTCCCTGAGTGCTTTTATAGAAGATGGTGAAACAACAATGTGAAAGCATAATGGTTAAAGCACGATACATAGCAGAGAAGCGAGATGAGCTGATATGCTACTGAAAGGAAGAGTAAATAATAAACAAGACTATTAAGAAATATGAAAAACATAGTCTATTCTGTAGCTAATAGATAACAACGACAGTACCCTGAGGATAAAGGTAGGAGAAAGCAACTACAATGAGTCTTTTCATAGCAGTATATCTTTTTGTAGAATAAAAGGCAACAAAATACAGTAAAGAACCCTCAGAAGACAAGTTGTCTGTATGTGTTATTAATGTAGGAGGAAGAACTGAAAGTGCCTTTGGCCCCAGAGAGAGATCTGTGTGCTTCACCTGTCTGCTAAGAATAAGGGCAAGAAAGTCAAGCCACTGAACAGTGTGAGGAATAATAGATGAACAAAAAACCTAGGCATAAATCTGTTAGTAGGATGAAGTATGAGGCAGTAGTGGCAACTTGCTAAAATTAAACCAGTGAATCTGAACATTAAATGTATCTCCGGTGCACCGTACTTGATTCACTGCTAATACACTTGGGATGCAGTTGACAAACGGTGTTTATTAGTGGACTAATAGACTCAATTTGAACAGGGAGAGGGAAATAAAACAAATGATTGACAGCACTGAGCATTTTCTCATGGTAGTTTCTGTAGGGCAGAGTGACTTAGTGTATGCATCCTTCACATGCAGGTTGCTCAAGTCACTGAATGCTTCATGCCAAGAGGCAGCACAAATGTCTGCTCCTCCAGCCTCTGTGCCTGCCCTAGGGAGCAGCTGCCAGAGCTGTGCCAGATTTGTGGTGTGTGCTGCATTGTGTCACCCAGTGACTACATCAGTTTACAGTACAGTGACCTCTAGGACCCAAAAACCTCAACTAATTTGACCGTCCCCAAATGAGTGTTGTATTTTAGGCAAGGTTTATCCATCTGGTTAAGGCATTAATTGACATCTATGAATTTATTTTAAAATAAATGCTTTATTTAGACTACAGGACAACTCTTATTAAAAATAAAAATAAAGGACATGGATGAGAGCCTGGGGAACAGCCCGAATGCAAGGTGTTAAATTCTGTGACAAAAATCCAGATCTTATTTTAAATAAATGTAAATAGTCAAAGCCTACTGCAGGCATATACAGGTATATTGCTCTGTGAGGTTCCATACTTCTTGTGTTGTTTTTGCTAAATGTGACTTTCAGAGACAATACTCTAAACCAACCCAGTTGTTACTGAGGATGACCATGTTCTTAAAATTATTCCAGGTGCCCCTTTGCAGAGGCAGTCAGTTCTATGCAAGAGCACCTTGGAGCTGGTTGAATACAGGTTGGTTTCCATTTTAAGAAATTTTCCAAACCTGAGTGATGCTTTAGTGTAGGATGGTGATGCTGAGCTGTCTGAATGAAGAAGAGCTTCCTTGGCTCAGTTCCCTCTCTGTCTGTATCTCTTACCTAGTGAGGCAAAGTTTTCCATCCCAGCTTTGACAACAAGAGAGACCCAGAAAGCAGGAGCTTGTAGGCAAGTCTCCAGCTATCTAAAGATACTGTCCCTCTGGGGTCTCACCTTTAACTGGCAGTCTGTTGGTGCAAATAGCCCACTTTTTGTTTTCTTCTTCCAGAAGCCTCAGGCCAAGTGGTTTGTGGAGCAGATCAGCCTGATGCAACAGGTTTCTCTCTACATCTTCAGCAGAGCATTATAGCTCCATTAGAGTTCCATAGCTAGATGCACTTTCTGGTTTACTGACTTTCTTGCCCTGCGTCCAAGTGCCAGTATCTGCTCAGTGCTCACATTCAGGCACTTCCAAGAGGTTTTCAGAACTTTCATACATCTGGCCTGATCACTTCTCATTTTTCCTGTCCTCTGGGCATCCATGGCTGTTCAGATGGGCCAAACATGAGAAGTGTGACAACCATGTCTTCCAATTTCCAGTCTAGTGTGTGAACTTGGAGATCATTCTCTATGTTAGATATTAATTATTTTAATAAAGGGACCGTGGGATACAGTTTCAGACTTCTTGAAACTCAGTTGTGGAGAAGGAGGTGCAATAAATTTCTCCTGTCTCATTCCCCATTGACTGTGTGGCATGGGCTTTCTCCAGTTCTCAGGCTACTTCTCATTTCATCTGTAATTCCTTCTCCCACAACAAGTAACTGGACAGTGGCTGTTAAAGGAGAATCTCAAGTGAAATGGAGATTTAGTTCTACAGACAGTAACTATTCATGTAATTGGCTGTCACCTCTATAATTATGTTTTGTCCAGATCAAACTAAACTCACTGGGGAACAGGCTATCAAACATCAGTAAGTGTATCTCAGGGGCAAAATCTCAGGTGTTATTGTAAGAGAACAAAACAACAATAAAATACTCTTTTTAAAAAGTGACGGAAAAGGGAAGGTATAATGCCAAATGTTAAATTTTTGAGTGATATAGGGATATTCTGATTTCCATGTGACCGAGAACTGAGTGGACATATCCCTTATACCGTCTAGATCAGTTAGGAGGGAGCTAAGTGAACCTTCCTGCAAGGCTTTTTATATAAGTAGCCCATACAACTGATCTTGAAAATTTTCTTAGAAAAGATTGTTCATGCTCTTTCAGGTGTGCGCAAATCTTTCTCTTTGCTGCTCTCTACATTGCCAAGGGTCCATTACTGATTTCCTTGGCAACTTGGAGAAGAAATGGTGATAATTTCTGGGAAAGCTCTGTGAAATGCTCTTTCTCTGAGAAGTTTCCATTATAGGAGAGTAGTTCCAGAATTCCATTTTCCTAGAAGTGGACTAGGTAGAGCTGGTGAGTGAAATCTTTAGTGGGAGAAACTGGAAGTTGCCACCAGTGGATTTTGCATCTAAGTAAGGGCACCAGTACAATCTGCAGTGCAGAGTCTGTCCCCTGCTGAGGGGGCGTCTTGCCTTTCCCTTCCCAAACACCAAGCAGGAGGTGGGTTGCTCAGGGCTGGGCTCCCAGGCTGGAATTGCAGTAGGTTATGGAGCCCTTTGAGTTGAGCAGGTCTGAGCAAGAGGAAGGAAGCTGGGTCTCAGGAGGGAAAACAGACATCTCAGGTGGGACTGAATAAATTGAAAACTGATCTTTGCAAGTTCAGAGGGATGTGCGTGTACCATGAGCAGTCTTCTGACTATAGAGTTGCAACAAAGAAATCTGATGGGGAAAACATGATGTTATCTTACAACCGTTACCTGTTAATTAAACATCGCCTTGCCTTCTTACCCATTCCTATTGTAAGATTTATTGATTTCTAAGGAGACCTTTGAAAGAGTCATTTATGAGACTGGAAGGAAGTATTACCTAGCGCCTGCCTGACAATTTATATCAGTGGATTTCAACAGGAGAGAGGATGGTAAATTGTTGTGATGAGGTGCAGTGCTGTGAGCAGATGTAAATTGCCAGCCCACCAATAGTTCAGAGCCATTAAGTGCCAACGCTTATTGATTAGTATGCACTTTCTTCTGCTAATGGCACCGATTTGTGAACAGACGAGATATGTATTCATTATCCTTTCAGTGACTTGAAGGGGACTCAGCTAATTTTGCCCTTGACTTCCACAAAAGTCCTTTGGAGTGTCACTAGTCCTCTACAGGACTCTCTACTAGTCCTCTACAGACCTGAGTTACATATACGGAGATGAGAGGATAACATCAGGGCTGGTACCAACCACACTGAAAATGCAAACAGCAGCTGTGTGTAATAAGCTGTGCGTGTTTGTGTGTAGTTAGAGAGTTTGTTCAACAATAAGAAGAAAGAATAAGGAATAAAGCCTGACAAAGCTTCTTTCTTCCCTGTCCACTCCGAAACCCACACAAACTCAGTCATTTTACACTCCCTCCTGTGCCTTGAAAGAAGTCTTTTAGCCTTTAGCTGGCATCTTACCCTGCAAACTCCTCAGATAAAACAGACTTCGTGTCTTCATGTCTTCACCATTGATCTCTTAGCACTAGTGATTAACAGTAGATCAAAGACACTAAAATAGACACCCCCCTAAAAAAAAAAAAAANGGATTGAAGCAGTCTTTCTGAGCTGTGGCTATGATCAGTTTTGTCCTGTGGTCAGCCACATCTTCTCTTTGCCTGGCAGAGGATGGGCTTGCAGAAGCGTGTGCTGAGAGTAAAAGGGCCCAAAAGAAGTGTTGGCTCAGCTCTCAAGTGTATTTGTGCTATGAGCTTCATCTGGATGGCAGGAGTCAGGGAATCCAATCCCTTAGTGTCTGTGGGAAGGGAGCAGGGTTTGGGCGGGCAGGAGGCTGGCAAAGTGGACAGAGGCTGAGCAGTTCCTCCTGGCTGCTCTAGTAGAACCCACCTGGGGTGCCGCATACCCTGCCCATGGCAAAGGGTGGACCTAGATGATCTTTAAGGTCCCTTCCAACTTAAACCATTCTATGATTCTGTACAGGAGAAAGGGGTTTCTTCAGGCCGGGCACTGGCCTTTTCTGTCAGGTTGTGAAACTGTGCAAGCCCAAAGATTTGTTACCTGGGGAAGGGAAAACCTGAATTAGGAGGGGAGGGCATAAACCCCACTTGCTAAAAACAACCTATAACAACTGCAAGGTGCTAGACAGTGTAAGAAGGTGGTAAAACCACTAAATAAATGGAAAATAGATAATAGCTCCTCTTATGGCACTTTTAAAATTCTTTTATAACTGTTACTTAATTTTATGACATACAAATGTCAAATAGATCTCATTTTATCACTTAGTGTCACTACCTCATAAAACAGCCTTTTTTTTTTTTATGGAGTGCTTCATTCCCTCTTTACAGAGGTTTAAGTAAATTCATAAGACAAGAAAAATATTTGTTCTAACTTGTCATCATTCAAGTCGTGCAAGAGCCTGAATATCTACTGACCTCCTCACCCTCACAAATTTATAAATAGAAAGCTTTTTTGTGTTGAAAGCAAATAGACTTTCTGGGAAGAATAGAGAAGAAAAGATTGCTTTTACCTTTCTGATTAACATGGTCATTCTTTCCCCAAAAGTTTGTTCCTCTAAAATATGTGGGAAAGGTGAGGCTACAGAGAGAGTTCAGAGACAGCTGAACAGTTAGAGGGTGAGACAAAGATCCAGAAATGCCATTTTGTCAAAACCTGCAGTTTCACAGGCACACCGGTCATGTACCTAGTGATTCTCCAGTGGAGAGCAAATCATAGTTTTTTAAAAAATAATATAACCTTGCCATAAACTTTGTAGAATGAGAACAGGAACAAAAGGAGAAGGAATAACAGTAGAGCTGCGTGAGCAGAAATTATCTTTGGAGCTGCGTAAGAGCTTACCAACTGATGGCTGATACCAAGTCACAAAGTGGCTGAGCCACTGTGGGTGTTTGGAACTCGGCTGCATCTGCCACAACATACATGGGAAGAACCTTGGGTAATTTTTGAATGCACAAGGACATATCCTTGGGGAAACAATGGCCTTAATGATGAAGCTTTGAGGGAGTGAGAGAAATTCATTAGTCATAAAGAAATCCTGGTGAGCCACCCAGTCACTGAGGAATTTAGGATCATTCTTGTTCCCACTAAGAACGCATATGCATTTCAAAAACATGTAAGAAGAACGAAGTGTTGCAAGAACTGGATGTGAAGGAGGGAGTGGAGTAAACAAAGGGAATTAATGTTTGGATTTTTAAATCCAAATAAATGAAATCCCCTGTTGGATGAGAAATCTGACAACTGAATGGTATGACAAATCAATCTATCTGCCTTTCAAAGGCGGTTTTCCATCCTCTTTTGGTTAGTCCCAAAGAAAAATGCAAACCAGCCTGTGCAAACTACTTCCCAAACTAAAGTGTGATCTGGCCACAGGACTTGCTTGTCACGTTGTGACTGCAGGATAATATGGCTCACAAGTTACAATACTGTGCCCACTTCCATGTATGCCTTTTGTTCAGAGCTTCATTCATCTCTTTGTTCAGACAACTTGAATTGCTTGGCATATGTATTTGGGGCATTCAGAAGAGGCTGATACCTTGTTGGCAGATAAATTATGGACATAAAGGTTGAGGTCATTCATTCTTACTTCACCTTATTCAGAGCTGGCCAAACCCAGGAAAGTGTACATCATTATTTTGATATTTGGTTTTGTTCCAGTTTGAAATTAAATCCAATTTGTCAAAATTTCTAGAAGAAATTCTCGAGGAAGAAAATAATTACACAGCAAGTACCAACAACATGTTATTTTCGCAATGGATTATGCCTCCTCAAGAGGGAGGAATGCAAAGCCCTTTGCCAAAGAAGTGTGGAGAAGGTGGTGCTCCAGACTTGGCATAGTCTGAGACAGAGGTCTTCCATGGATCCAAAAGTTCATCACAGCTTGAATTCGGGCACTGAGGAGTTTTGGTTGCTGCTCTCAGGTTGCTGCTTCTGGGACAGAAAATTTGGCAGCACTGGTGGAGCAGTCCTGCCCTGGGGTACCGTGAGCTGCAGAGAGACCCCCCATAGAGCCATTACTGGCTGACAAAGCAACTTCCTGAACTTGAATTTGAGTCCGCAAAAGTCCTAATGCAAAACAGCTCCACAAAGTGTTACGAATTTTATGAATCAGGATTTTAAAATTAAATGTTGTTTAAATTATTAGCCAGTAATTGTTGTAATTGGTCTCTCTGTATTCTTACACGGAGAGAACCCTTTCATGCTAAACAGAGAAAGCGAATGGATGCATTGGTTCTCCCTTCAGAGCTATGCCAGAATTTGCATCTCTTAGTAGTTCCCTACAGTCATGGTATAAAGTTAATTTACTCATCCCATGCTGATGCATTCTGCTCTGTATAAAAGAAAGCTCTCTGGGCCTGAAACACACCTCTCCATGCAGACACTCAGCTTCCTTTCCCTAAGCCTGACTGTCAACAAGCAGCCCCAAGCGCTGGGTCGTGTGGCTTTTTGGGACAGGGTGGGTGCATAGCAGAAACCAGGCCCTTGCACGCTCTTCCCAAGAAGAAATCACCAGTAAAAGAAAAGGAATTGAGATTAATTTGGTCCAGGGCAAAGCCTCTGGAGAGAGAGAGATGTGGGAGTCCTCCCAGGTGGTGGACAACAAGTTGACCATGCGCCAGCAATGGCTCATGCCCAAGAAGGCCAATGGTTTTTGGGATTCATTCAGAAGAGTGTGGCCAGCAGATCCAGGGACATTATCTTCCACCTCTACTCTGCCCTGGTGAGCCCACATCTGGAGTACAGTGTCCAGTTGTGATACACCGATTCAAGAAGGACAGGGAGCTACTGGGGAGAGGGCACAGCAAAAGGCTGTAAAGATGATAGAGGGAATGGAGCATCTCTCTTATGAGGAAAGACTGAGAGACCTGGGCCTGCTTAGCTTGGAGAAGACTGAGAGGGGATCTGATCAATGCCTATAAATATCTAAAGGGGATGTCAAGAGGATGGAGCCAGACTCTTCTCTGTGGTACATGGTGACAGGACAAGGGGCAACAGGCAAAAACTGGAACACAGGAAATTTGATCTCAACATGAGGAAAAACTTCTTTACTTTGAGGGTGACAGAACACCGGAACAGGCTGCCCAGAGAGGTTGTGGAGTCTTCCTCCCAGGAGACATTCAAAACCCACCTGGATGCATCCCTGTCCAGCCTGCTCTAGATGAACCTGCTTTGTCAGGGGGGTTAGACTAATCTGAAGGTCCTTTTCGACCCCTACAATTCTGTCATTCTGTCATCTCCATGGCTATTTTTTGGATTGTTTTGGCAATGATTCAAACTAAATTCTGCAGTCAGAAGACTACAGAGAAAATCAGAACAGGCAGGAGAGCTCAACAATGCTCTTTGCCCTGCTGGGACCAGTTGTCAAACTACCACTGGCTTGGTGGACAGTTAGATAAGTGTAGTGCACTTCTGAAAATACGTTCATTGCTATTTCTAGAATGTCCATATTTAGACATTTATGGAATATGTAGTTTTGTCCTGGTAAGTATATTTTGCTAACTGTTGCTATGCTAATTCCAGAACAGAAAGGCTTTTTCAACCTGACTTTCTAAGAAAATGTAACTTTGGAGGTCATAATTGTGTATGTGCTGTAATATTTGAATCCATATATAAATTAAGTCAAAACTTATTGTAAGGTAACCTTAAGTCCTGGAGGTTTGTAGGGAAGAAAGATCGTATTGGTGTCCACAGTCAAGAACAGATCAGTGAGAATTCAGTCCTCATTTGGGGAGAGAGATTAAGTGAAGGAGTTAGGAAGAGTGATACAGAAAGTGATTATCAGAAGGCTGATTTGCAGAAGGCTACAAATGTAACTTGTTCTTCATTAGACATTAATGAATCAAAACTTGGCTGTGATTAAAAAACTTTGAATTTTTGAGAAAGACATGAGGGAATATGGGGGATGGCTATAAACATATTTTGTGTTACTTTAAGTAATGGATAAAATGAAGTGGTTGCCATGAGACTTTCTGGTCACTCTTTAAATATTCTATAATATACACGATGACAGTGCTGTTAAACTATGCGTGCAATTATTTTTTGATAACACATAAACATTAATTTTCTACATTTATGGAAAACTGTATTGAAGGGAATCAAAGCTGGCAGATTATCCACGCCATTTAACAGCACAGTGAGTGTTGATGTACCTCAGTTATATGCAATGCTTCATAAAGAGAAAAGACGATGCAGCAACTGTTGCTCTGTCCATTAGATACTTGAGTAATGAGATTTCAAAAGCTTTTTGAAGGCTTAATATTAGCCTGGAAGATCTCCTGCCTGCTCTTTGTCTGCTGAAGATAGCAAATTTCTTTTAATTTACAAAATGGTTTAATGCACAAGGCTTTGAAAGAGATGGAGTAGACATCAGCAATGCCAGAGAGAACTGCAAACTGCAGATAGCAAGAGCCATTGAAAGCCTTTCTGTTACACAACTTGCCAGGCTTCTATTTATTTATTTATTAGTCAAATATTCCATGACAATTTTATAAATTTGCAGTTTTAAGCAGCCAGGTGTAGAAAAGCATGTGCTCTGCAAATGCAAAAAGAACACAAGTATATCATTATGATTTTATTTCACTTATCAGTAAACACCAGGTGATGAGGATAATGCACTTCTACATCTGTTGCCAGTAGATCATCCGTACATGCAGAAGGCACTTAACTGTCTCTGCTTTGACAGGTAAACTCTGGGACCTTTCTGCAGCATTTTAGAAGATTAGGACCTGTGGTCCTGCCCCTGCCTCTCCCTCCACAGCTGGAAGGTGGCTGGAAGCAAATTCTGCTGAGAGATACCTACCCATTGAGCCCAAACAGGAGCTCTAACATCCCATGTGTTAAAACAGACATGCACTGGTGGCTGTTCTGAGGCATTGTGAAGAAGCAGCAAGAAGGTCGTAAGATGGCAAGGTATTATATAGTCTAAGTCTTTGATTGTTCTCATGATTAATTGCAGTCACTTGGAGCCCTATGTTATGCTCCAGATTTGTGTAGAGTGCTGTTGTTATTTCAAGGGGAGCTGGTATAAGATGTCAGGGTGGAACAGGATCATAAGTCCACACTAAGTTACGGTTTTGGCCTGTTTCTCTCAGCGATAATTCTGATGTTTCCTGTCTTCATTTTCCCCTTTTTTATCAGGGTTGCTTACAAAACTGTTCAGTCTCACTGATTTTCTGATGAATCCGCTAATTTAAAAAGAAAAGTTATAGTTTTTAGCAAGCTTTAGGGACAGTAAATTCTGTAGAAAATGTTATCACAATGCATATGACTGACACAGTAATGTAAAAATGAGATGCTTAGTGTAGGCTAAACATGGACCTTTCCTCACTCAGGAGTACTCAACACTCAGGACAGAAGTATTCAGAAAAGCTCTAGGGTCTGCTTATATTGGGGTATAGCTGATGGATTGCAATGGGATTTAAAAATGCATTTTAGTATTTTACTGGCCAGGAATTAATCTATGCATTATTAGGACCAGGCAGACAGAAAAATGGGTTAAATTAGTTGTTGAATATTAATTCAGCTGAGATTTGGCAAAAATACTACTGCATTACAGTAAACATCTGAGGCAGAGATGCTCCTCTCAGAACTGGGTCTGTCTGCAACAGGTAACAGCCCTGACTGAAGTCCAGGGGACTGGAACACCCCTGCAAGCACTGCTTCTGCAGCCGTGCCTTGGGTCTGCCTGAGGAATAGCGTTGCTGGTGAGCTGCAAGGGACAATGATTAGCAAAGTCTGCAAGTTAATCAGGGCCATTTTTGTTATTTGTGCCTGGAGAGACTAGTGAGCAGCGATACAAGCAGTTTATTAAACAATGAAGAGGGGAAACAGTGGAAATTAGGAAGTCTGGTTTTCTTTAAAACAATATCTAATTTCTAGCCTTGATCTCACTGCAATAATTGCAGCCTCCACAGCATGTCATTAATTTATGAGATCCCTGTCATTCCTGCAGTTACCTCTCTACTTAAGCTTAAGCTTCTCCCTTCACAGCAACTCCAGGACCTTCCACACCCACATCTGCCAGACTGAAAGGGGCGGCAGCCAGCTGTGGCCAGCTCTGAACTGCATGGATGCTGCCACCTGGCAATTTGCAGATGACGGATACATGTTAGGCTTTAAGTTATGGCCGTTAACTCAGCAGGCAATGAAGTTTCATAAAATCCGTTGGAATTTAGGGCAGCATTTAGGTGCCTAGACATTTATGTCATTGCCTAAAGCTGGCATTCTGCCCTAGAGACTTCCAGGTGGGACTGGAACTACAATGCAAAATGGATTGAAGACCTGTACCTCTCTGGAGCAGCAGATGAAAGCTGCATGTGGATGTCTAAAATAGCTCTAGATAATTGTCTGAGCAATTGATTTGTCTCCCATTGAAGCATCTACTAGGTGTTAGATTTGATGGAAGTCAGTATTGCTGGGATGGACAGACTGACATACAAATGCTACAGAATAAACTCAATTTCCTCCGTAAACAGAGCTAAAACCGGTAGTGAGTAGGCCTGGAAGTGAAAATTTGAGCTGCCCAAATGTATCACTGCTTGGTAATTAGTTAGTGAAGAAAAGTAGCTGGCTCTAAAGTCACTGTGAACTGCTTCAAAAATGTAGTCAATTTGCAGTGACATACTTGAAAAGGATCCCTCTATTGTTCCACATTTTTTCCAACTTAACAACTTTTCTCCCTCAGACTTCTAAGAAAATACACGTATGTCAATAATGTCTCCAAAATGGATGTGTCTCCAGACAACTAGATGGGGAACATAAATGTTCAGGGAAATTAAACTGAGATAGTCTTAAGCTTAATAGGACAGAGTGATCTAACAGTAAGATCTCTTTATTTCCAGATTCATGAGTCAGTCTTCCCATAAGCACATATGTATAATTTTAGAATATAGTATGTGATAACTGTTCTTTTGAATTGTCCCTGAAAGCTTGCTCAATTAGAATGATAGCTATATGGAAAAAAAGGAGTCAGTATATGCTACAGTGTAGGATAAAAAATTACATGAAAATGGGGTATGAGCACTGCAATATGAAGTCTGTCCTTCATAGAAGGAGGAGTTTTAGCTGCTGCCTGTTTCAGCTTCCCTCTTTCTCTTGGTCGTAGCCTCTAGCCCAGGTGGAGACACCCCTGTTCCAGCACCATGGGCTGAACTGAAGATGTGGCAGCTACTTGCTTTTGCTTACTGTATATGTTCTAATGGCTCAGCTGGATCAATTTCTTCATCTCACAAAATTATGAAAGGTACTTGTTAGTACCTTGTTCCATTAGGATAGGACTATTAAAATGCAGGAGTGATTTCTCCAGGGCTATGTCTATATGGCTGGCCAGGACAGAGAGATAGGATTTATTAGTATGCAGTGTGCAATAAGTAGAAATCAATACTTCAGTCTTGGCACAGTTTAACTCTGCAGAACAGTCTGAAGATACAGTTCATGCCAAATAGCAGCATAGGATTTAGTGCAGTACAGATGTATCTGGAATATTTTAATAAAAAAAGAGGTTATGGAAAACATTTGGCAGTTTCTGGAGCGTGCAGCAAATATTACATTATATACCATCTATAACAGTATAGCTGAGCATGTAAAATGTGCTAAAAAGATGTTGCATCCACGTCCTATAAGAAGTTTCAACTTCTGTAAAAGTCACAGAATCACAGAATCATCACGGTTGGAAAGGATCTCTGAGATCACCAAGTCCAACCATACTCCTCATACAAGCACAACCCACTCCCTACAATCTCGGCCACTAGAGCCCTGAAGTGCCATGTGTACACAATTCTTAAATACTCCTAAATGTGCCTTTTTGAAAGGTTTCTAATAAGGTCAGACTTGTTCGGTTTGAAATAAAATCAATCTAAGCTTGACTTATTTAATATCCTTGAGATATGATATAAAATTTCTTAAACTTTTTGCAACAAGTGCTGTAGTCTTCAATTAGAAATGTTCTTCCTAGGGCAGGAGAAGAGTGAATTCTGGACTCTGAATCCCAAATGTTTTTGCTTTTTTCAACTGTGGCAGCAGAAAAATTCTTTTTATTCCAATGAAAAAGCTTTCAGATGAGGCAGCATTTCAAAGACAGCCACTCTCATGATGAAATCACCTCCTGAGCTCAGTCATTAAGCTAATGCAACACACAAAACATGCATGTTAGAGCTAAAACGTAGCTTATCCCTTAGTGTAGCACTTAGAAGGGCTACTGTACTAAAGAATAGCTGTATTCTGCTCCCCATTAATCTCCTTGTGTCCCTTGGTGGTATGAACAGTTGAGAAGAGACCACATCTGAGAGAAGCATAGACAGGACAGGCTGGATGAAGGAATGTTCCATGCCACAGATGTGCGTCATGCTCAGGATGTAGTGGGGGTCGGCTGGGGAAAGAATATGCAATCACTTCTTGGGATGGGCTGGGCAGTTGATCATCGTGTAGTGAGAGCAACTTGGGTTGTATCACTGCTTCTGCATATTCTTTTACCATTATTATATATTTTTTTTTTCTCTCCATTACTGTTTGATTAAACTGTCTTTATCTCAACCCATGAGGTTTTTTTCCTTTTTCTCCCTTTTATTCGTACCCTACTGGTGAGGAGGAGAAATGAGTGAAGGGCTTAGTGCTCCAAATTGCCAGTTGGGGTTAAACCACAAGTACTTTCCCCCAAGCTGATAGAGATGGAAGAAGACTGCTGATCACTATTGCCTTCATTCAAACTTCAAATGCTGTTGGTTTCCTCACTCTTTTCAAGGGTGTGAGCAACAGTAGAGTAACATTATAAAATTCCAAATAATTGTGCGAGCAAAAACTTGAGCAGAGTTCTCTTATTTACCAAATTCTGTTACGCCTAGTTGTACTCATCTGAATAAAGAAAATCCTTTCTCGGTCAGACCTTTGCTGAATGCTGAAAATGTGGTCACTGTGAAAAATGTAGTATCATGTGTCCCCTTGTCCTTTGGCATACTGCAGCCCTAAATGTGTTAATCTTGCTCTTGCATCACTGCGTATGCATGAACAGTAAGGCTACAGGGTCTCCAAACCTTTCCATGTCTGCTGCGGGAGTCGCTGAGGTGCTGGTAAAATATTGACATCTGAAGGAGCAGGGACTGCTGGCACAGCTGCTCTGGAAAAGCACGCAACCAGAACATCACTGGCAAAATGAGGCACTGTGTTGTGTGTTCTGAATGCACTACAAAGCTTGGAAGTAAGTTTGTATTTCTGTGGTGTGACATGAAGGTGATTGTAGCATGGGGGTAGTATATCGGGTCTTTCACGATCTGTTCTTGTTCTTTGCGAAATTGTGGTGTCAAAAGGACTATGCAGTACCTGCTCCATGGGAAGCAGGGAGGTGCTGCTGCTGCTGTACCCAGCGTGGGCAGATGTGGGGATCTTTCAAGTAAAATTGGACCTTGGTCTGACATGGGTCTTTCTCTTGATCTTGTGTCCTGTGCAATTTCTAATGTCAAACAACTTCCAACATCCATGCAGTGCTAGATTCCTACATGTGAAGACTGCCAAGAATCAAAGGCCCATTTGGAATGATACTTCATGGTTAAGAGCCTAAATTTTATTTTCTTTCTGGCTTACCAGCAAAGCATGTAGTATAATGTCTGGAACAACAATGCCAAACTAGTCCCTCAATTTTGTGTAAAGAGTGATACTTTTTTCTTCTACCACCATAAAAGAGTTGCGTGGCATGGACATTCCAGCTTTAGCGTTTGTTTCATATTTCAAGCATGATCTCTTAAAAGTATTTGCAGAAGGCTATGTTGTGCGATGGATCGTGTTCTGGTTTATGTCATGGTTTTATAGCTGTATAAAAGTCAATGAAGGGCATGTAACAAATAGTTGGAAATTCATTCTCTAAACAAAATCACTCATTAAAGCAGAGGACTGAATCATTTAATGTATAGTAAATCAACAGTATAGGTGAGCAACTTCTTCATGGAAACCTAGGAAATTGCTAATCTTTGAGCATCTGTCAGTACTTTCACTTGTTAAATTTTAGTGTTCAGAGTTGGCTTTGCTTTTCAGAGTGGTTTTTCTATCTCAAAATATTTTCTCTTGGAAGCCCTGTAATAAATACAGTGGGGAATTTGCATGATTTTTAACTTTTGACCTTTAGATGAGATATTATCGATACTAATATTCCTGAAATACTTTGTCATGGTAGTGATGTCTTATCTAATGGTGAAAGAAACTTTCATTAAGCTCACTGGATGAAATTAAGGAACAGCCACATTGCTTGGACACGTGCCATTTCCCCATGTTATCTTATGGCAAACCATTACTACAGAGAGATTTAAAACCAAATGTCTGTGATGACATATTGTATAAGACCCCTTCTGGAACTCCGGTAACTTTGAGACAGTTGCTGTTTCTGATTAAAAAAGAAAGAAGCATTACAATATGTAAAAATCGAGTGCAATATATATTGGGTAGAAAAGGGAAAAGTAATAAGAATATGTGTTTATATATATACATACATGTGTATGTATTTGATGCCATGGGACAAGAGAGTGCTGAAGTGGCAGAACTGAGAGATGCAGCATTCGAAGTTGGAATGAAGCGAAAAAAGAAGATGAAATATTTAAGAAGTGAGCTAAAGCTCACAGCTGGGACCTTCTTACCTGTGCAGACATAGAAAGAAGATTTGAGGTCTTCTGGAGGAAAAAGATAACATGGAGGAAGAAGACAGCTTGGTATACTTGCTACATAGCACAAGAGCTGAACCAGAGTTAAGGAATGCCAGTTCAGTCTTGGTGGCTTAGGGTAACGAGGGCAAGCAGGAGTACCACACTGGAAAAAACACACATTATTAATCGAGTGATACAAAATCTGCTTTGAAAAAGGCCTATGCTGGAAGTTGTGTTCCTTCAGGCCTTGGAAAAAACCCGAGAGAAACGTCAGCTAAATATTTCAAGTAACATAAATGAAAACAAGGTTGGGAATGCCAGTTTATATACTGAGTATGAAGTAAATCTTTATTATCCTGTTGTATCTGTGCTTTTGTTCATTATTCCTCTGCGTTATTTTTCTGAAATGTCACCATAAATGCAACCATAACAACTCTTCTGGCTGTAGGAGGCTGTTTGGGATGTTTGAGTCGGGAGTATCTATAGTTACTCAGAATAAGCTACTTAGTAGTCAGATCTTTCTGAGAACAGAAAATTGCAGGAGAATTGTATTAATGATGTGGAAACATAAAGATGGTATTTTTGTGTAACAGGAGCTGAATTGAAATGGCCCGTTCTGTGCACTGTAGCTCTTCAGACAGACACTTTTGCTGTTCTAGGCTCACTAGCAATTAAATCATGGTAAATTAAACAATGCCAGAGAACATTTCTTGGCAGTGAGGTTTAGCCTTCTATGCTATTACACATGTAAAGCAGTCCCATCACAGCTGTGATTCAGGTGAACTAGCATTTCCCTTCCAGATTCCCAGGTACCTTTGACAAGAACATTCCCAACAGGACTACCCTGCTTTGAGGTCTCCCACTCTTCAGCTGTGTGGGTGCAGCCTTTCCAGTTGCGTTGCCAGAGGATGGTCCCAGGGACATTTCACTAGGTGAAAGTCCTGGCTGACTGAATCTAATGAGTTCTAGTACGCATCTCCATTTATGTAGGTGCACTGGCATGCCTTTTAAATTAAGAGCAGCTTAAATGTATGGATGATATTACCAGTGATAATTCTAGGCCATTGGTTCATCTGAGCAGGTGTCTGACTCATTAAGCCCTCAGCGCACGCATTCACTATAATGCACACAGATGGACGTGGTAGGTACCCAGCAATTAGGCTAATGCAGAATTAAATGAAGCTGTGCTTGACTGTTGTGTACACGCCGAAATAAGAGATAGTCCAAAGTAGGACTTTAGTGTCTTATTTTTAATATTTTATTTCCATAAAGTGCCTAGAAGTATTTTATTTAGGAGAACTGGTTCCTTTTCTTAGGAAAAGTGGGCATCCAGCACTTTAATAATAAAGCTGAGTATAATGTGCATTTTAAAAACGCTCTGCATGTGTCAAGTTGCTAAGCCCTACAAAGCTGCTGTGAGGAAGGGCAGTAATTCTTAGGAATATTTCAATATTCAGTATGGTGGAGGCATCAAAGCTGAGAAGTCCAAAAAGGATTTAAAATAGGAGCAGTAACGTTAAAGCTATTAGTTATGACACTGAACCCACCAAAAGAGTAACCATCTTTCACTTGACAGTCCCAGTCCAGATCTTCTCCCCCAGATTGCAGCTTTGCAGGACAGAGGATGATAATGTTTGTGCGTAGAGCTCTAATTAAGGTGGCTTGATGTGGTATGAGTGCAGAAGCAGGTGACTCTTTCTGGGTCACAGCTTCACTGCAGAATTTTGCTTAGTTTTTTTCCTCCCTTTATCACGTGTATGATCCATTTTCAGGACCTGGTAAATGCAGCAGCAGATTTTCTAGGATCCATCACTGGAGATGCAGCAAACAGATTACTAAGACTGTACTTGGGATTGTGAGCAGTACGGTTTAGAAGTAAAGTGTGTTCATGTAGATCTTAGTCAAATAAGCATTCTGAAAAGATTAAACAAAAGCTATATAACTTGCATTTTTATGTTGAAAATAGATTTTCTTCAAGAATTTCCACAGGTTCTTGTCCTGGTATAAATTTTCATCTTTGATCTTGCCAAAAGACATATTATCTCTTGTTTCAGGTACAATGAGGGTGAGATCTTCAACAAAGTGCAGTTGATGGTAAAAGATTACCACAGGGATAGATGGAGAGGCATTTTTTTAAAGCTATGTAAGGCTTTTTTCTATGGAATTTTTTTGAAATCAGGCAATCCTGATAGCACTGGGAAGAGCTAATTCTCTCCAGAGCACCTGCACATTATGCAGCTGCTTCACTGATTTCAGGGTGCTGCTTACTCATCCAAATACTGTGTGAATTCAGAGGGAGAATGAGGACTATGGTGATTTCATCCAGGGTTTGTGCCAATTATTGCAAGCAATGCTGGTGGGCGAATTTCTACTGCTGAGTCTGTTGCTGTTGTCCACCTTGGTAATGAACAGAAGGTCACCAGTTGCAAATCGATCCATCTATCCACCCTCGAATGGAGAAGGAGAGCATTTGAAACAGAAATAACAGCTTAAAAAAGGAAGAAGAAAACGGTTAAAAAACATATCCAAGGCTGCCTGGGCCAATGTGATCCTCAGAAGCACCTGGCATTTCCACTGCAGGCAGGGTCCTGGAGGGGTTGCTACTGAAAATAGAGTGCATCCCCGGTGTTTGAGATGACCAAACATTTTCCTCTTGTTCTGTTGCCCTGGCAGACTACAGGAGGCCAGTCAGGGAGGCCCTGGCTGAAGTTGCTTTCCAGAATTCCTGTTGTTTGTTCAGGAATGGTTCTGAAGTACTTTAGGGTCTTCTGTTTTTTAGGCTTTGAGCACCTCCTGGGCACTGACACAAGCAAGTTTTGCAATCATTTGTGTCTAAGCAAGTGCGCCTGTTCTCTTGGAAATGCCTGACTATAGAGAATATTTATACATCTTTAAAAGGTGGAATCTAAACTTCTTTCTTCCAATACCAGCCCACCAGGAAACACTCATGTGTGAGAGCTGTGTTTATGGCAAGTTTTTCCCTATTTGGTTCCCTCCACAAAGTGTGTAAATTTATTTAACTGACACTTAGAGACAGACAACATTTTCAGTCCTAAAACTCATTATTTGTGAGTTTTTGGGTATGTTCTCCAAGCATAACATTTGTTTTGTTTATGTATAGGTAGAAGAATACATATTGAGATTTACCATAGCATTGTCTTCCGTGGAGTACAACATGGCTTAGAGGAAAGTCTTAGATACAGGATTTTAAGGATCAAATTTCATCATTTATGGGCTTTTTATTGAGGATGTTTTCCCCCCATGAATAGCCTTTCCTTTAGGAACTTAGGCTATGGAAGAGGAAGGACCCTTCTGTTTATTAAGCCTAGGACCCCACTTAATGTACAGCTGTGTCACATAATACCATCCTCAAAATTTAATAAAATAGCGTCTTAATATTGCTTGCCATGCAAATAGCATCGAGTGCAGTTGAAACGCGCATCAATATAGGACAGATCTGAGCCTTACTCTCTCCATGAGTGTTTAACATAACAAAAGCAAACTGGTCCAGCAAGCTAATGGAGAACCATTTGTTTAGTAAGGGAAGGGATACAAAGAGTGAAATCTTCCAGCATGTGGCATGATGCTGTCCCTCCCATTCATCTCCAAGTTGATGAAAAAAGAGTACCTCCTGCTTTACAGGGTCTAAACCTGCTTTTAAAAGGGAATGCTTATAATAAATGCTTGTATTACATCTAGAATTACTCTTTTTGTGTAGAAGAGGCATAAAGGAGATTGTTTGAAATTGTATCTTCAAAGCGAATGTTTATATTCCACTGGGGAATGAAGCAAATTTTTTTCTGACAGGCATTTCACTGAAAATCATGAAATAACAGTTTCTGATGCAGAGAGATTAATCTTTGAAGTGATTCCTGAATGTACACAGCAATGAAATTGGACTTTGGGAAGCTCAGGTAGGGTGATTTATTAGTTTTATCACATCACTTTCACATGTTATTTTTCTTTGAATATTACATGTTGAGATATAGGAACCAATTCCCACTGAATGATACCGATAATGTAAAAAAAGCAGAGGCATTTTAAAGTGCCTTGGCTGTTCATATTAGCAAAATAAAGTGCTTGCTGAACCGGTATTATTGAATTTAATGAGCCATTATTGGGTGCAATGACAATGAAATTGAGAGGTTACTCAGCCCACTGGCTTAGCTAGGTGTTTGTGTCCCACTAGAAATTACAAGCCAGATTCTCCTTTACAGTAAGGTCAGTGGCTTTTCCTGCCTGGAAATGCCCACTTAGCACAGGTATCTCTAAGATGCAGCACTGAGCCATTTCTGTACAAGATTGTTGCTGATGAGCCTGGCCCAAAAGTTTTGCTTCCAGCTCTAAGCTAGCTCCCCATGCAACAGCTAAGGCATATCTGCATTGCACTGCCTTGTGCTACATAAACATACATCAAGCAAAGTTGCACTGGACTAAAATTGTGTTTTAAAAATCCATTTCATGTTAAGGCCTATGGAGACTTATTTAGTTCGGTCTAAGCTGTCTTCTCACTTGCTGAGGCAAGTTAAGGCAATAGTTCTAAAGCTACACACACACACACACACACGCACACATGTATGCATTAAGCTTTGTGATGGTTTACCTAAAGTGTTTTTTAAACCCATCTAGATAAATTAGTACAATCTTTATGTTTTGACAAGCAGAGAGATCCTAGTGCTTTGAAGTCAGCTGGACCTTTGCCAGTGTAGTCAGGATTATTTGTAAAGTCTTTATGCTGTGCCAGTGCTGGGAAGTGCCGTTTAGAAAAAAGAAGTTACAGTCTCAGAAGCTTATCTGTAAACTGAAAGAGGGATCTGAATTAACATTATCAACAAGCAACTTGTGTCTTTACAGCCATTAAAAACTGTAATAAAATGGTGGGCTCATTTCAAAATTCAGGAAGCCATTGAACTCCTTCAAGCACTGCTTCCCTATGAATGTCTGATAAAAAAAAATCCAAATTCCTGAATAAAAATTAAAAAATCTAAACTGCCAACCTCATAAAAATAAAAACAATCAAACTTTACGGTAAAAAAAAACCTCAAAACAAAATAAGCCATCTGCCAGTAAATCATTGATCTAGACATAGATAAACCACAGGGCAAGAATAAAATATTCATAGTAATTAGTGGTATAGACAGAAAAGAAACCTCTTCGTTGCACTTGCCGTTGTTATGGTGATTCTTCCCCCAAACACTCTCTCCTCCCCCCAGATAACATTGGCTCTCTCCATGGCTTTCCATCTGGCTCTTGCTTTCTTGTTTATCCCAACGAAATTAGCTCGACTGCTCATTTGTCACCTTGGAGGTGTAGTCGCTGTGAACATGTGCGGTGCGAGAGAGCAGGACAAGCAGATGGTACTTGAGAATAGATAAACAGACAGATGCATTAAAGAGACAGCAAAATTGTTGGTATGAAATAGCGTCTGGAAGATGATGAATTGGGTTTGTGTTTGGGGAGGCATGGCCAACTCCTGCATGCAAAGAAGTGTTGTTCCCTCATCCTTGCTTTTTTTCAGGCTGCTGGCACATGCTGAGTCCTCTCCAAATTGCTGAAGCTCGTGGATAAGAAGAATCAGGGATACCACGGTTCAGATAGTATGCCGAGGTTTCCTGTGAACTGCTGGAAAATGTGACACATTTTCCTGGCGGCTTCTCCTTAACAAAACGAAAAACAGCTCCACAAATCTGCACAAATCACTTCTGTTATTAAAATGTCTGCCCTTTGTCCTAGAAATAGCTCAAGTCCCTGTTGCCATTTATGATTTCTGTGGTATCTTATTTAAATGTAATGACCACGTGTATAGGATAAATGATAATTTCATTATACATTTATTTAACTGTGTTAAACGCAGAGTTGGTCTGGATTTACGTCAGGGATCAAAATCTCTTGTCCAGAAATAAACAATGAGAGTTATCCTGGAAAACCTGTGAGGAATTATGGACACAAGCAGAGGGACAGCATAAATGCAGACAGAACAGAGAAATAAGAATCATCATCTACTCAAATGTGACCTAGTTGGCCCTATCCACTAAGCCCAAACCAATCTTTTTGCCAAATGACATTTTTAAAGATAATGAATATGGCATGTTTATGTGTGTGGCACAGGAAAAATATCTATTAAAAAGGATATTGAGACAAAAAGCAGGATAACATTTACTTTCAGAAATTAGCACTACATTTGTATTAGTTACAGAAGTCAAATTTCTGTTTCCTGAAACACCAGTGCATTAAATTTAATGCATTAAATTTTCAGCTGGACACCTGAAATTCTCTTAATTTTTTCAAGAGAGCTTTCAAGCAGCCGCTAGAACTACTGGGGCAAACAGGAGCACTATCTTTGAGCCTGGCCCTGGAAGGCAGGGTTTCTGTAACTGCCAATAATACAGTGTGAATTCATGGCTTTTCCTAAAAGCAAAATGCTCAGCAATTTTCACCTGCTAAGAACTGCCACGGCAGGTATTAAGGGGAAGAGATACAGCAGACTGACTTGTCCACCTGTCAGTGATGACGTGTATGTCTAGTTCCTCTCACAATCAAAAGCATGCTTTGCTGGAATCAATAGCTGACAATGAAGATAAAACAGTGTGAAAAATAAAAAAAAGTTTTTTAAAATTGAAATAGTAGTTTCCTCCTTGTGAAAATCAGCATAACTCAATGTGCTCCAAAAGTTCCAGGAAGTTCAAGAGTCTCTGAATCCACTGAGAGCTTGTAGCTCGCTCACTTCCCATGCTAAAAACCAAAGCATTGTCTGTGCTGTTCTCCAGGTTTGGTGCAGAGGTCAGAACAGAGACAAGATCATAGCCAGGCTTAAATCTCACATTTGAAAATGCTGATGTTTTGGGTTTTGTGTTTTTTACTCCTTGACGCTGTCACGAAAAGACTGCCTGGAGCCAGGTTGCAGCAGCCTCTATGTTCTCCAGAAGTTGCAGGCTTTGTTTTCCATGGGCCAGGAATGCTAATCCAGCTTGCAGAATGGTCAGTGCATATTTCAGAGAGGCTTTTCATGTGCTCAGAACACAAGTGGAATTGCTAAGTGAATACTCTCATTTAATCTTCATTTGTCATGATAAGTAGATGTTGCCTCTCTGACCTCAGCATGGCACACAGTGCAGACTACAGATCATTGAAGTGCAGCTTTTATCCCTTTGACTGATTTCTTTCTTGTCTCTGTTTCAGATTTCAGTGAACTAAGGTGGATTTGCCCACACTTGAGCCGAAACAGTTCCTCTTTCCCTGATAGAATCCTTGTTCATTTTGTCCTGGAGAGAAAAGTTTTTGCTGCATGAAGAATGCTCATTTTCTTGTCTCATTTGCAAAATGTATCTCTGCTTTATAGACCAAAAATAGCTGATGTATGCAGGTATTAGAGAGACTTGATTTGGAGCTGATCTATTGGTTCAGAGACAGCACCTTGGCACCCTGGACACCTTGAGTGCCAGATGGATTATTTTTACCCCCACATCAAGTATTACATAGCCTGTAATTCCACCAAGTCTCGTTCACATCCTTGAATACAAGCATATTCAACACACTGACGCGTCTCAGTCACTCACACCATAGGATGTGGCATTATCCCCCATGGTACAGCAGAAACTACAAACAAAAGGCAGAGTCCAACCTCCCATCGTGTTCTTGTCACCCTCACTCTGTGCTTGGAAAATGAAGCACAGCAGCTCCTGCCACCTTGAGACATTCTGGTTTAGGTCGGATCTGGTGTTCTCACTATGCTCTTGACACAACCCTTGCCAAGGGGAGGAACTGAAGAGAATCCTCTCACCTCTCTTCAGTCTTGCACAGAAACTTTGTGCCAGACTAAGATAAGAGTTTTGGTTTGCAGACATACTAGGGGAACTGTACCTCAGAGTAACCAGGAAAGGTATGTTTAAAATTCACAGACCATAGCTGAACTGTTTGGTGACATATTGTTGTCCCTGAATGATAGGAGGCCAGCATGCTTCAGATGTCTGGTATGCAAAAGAAAAAAGGAAACCCTATTCAATCCAAATGTTGTTTTAAAATGCAAATGTAGTCAAGTTCTCTTGAAATTCCAGTTTGTCCCTTTCTGTAAAGGGAGTGGTATACAGAGATGTTTTACATACATAACATATGCTTAGTAAAACAGGGATTTTTTTTTATTTTTTTTTTTTAAAGAGCTGTATACTAAAGGGATTTGCATATCTCATAGCTGCCTAAGTGGGGTTACTGGCTCACAAATAGAAAATAAGATCATCTAGCACTCAGGCAATGAGAAGCACTGGACAGTGGAACCACAGTAGTATCATTATGTTGATGCATTTAATTTTGGAAATGAAATTATGGGCTTTTAGGTTTAGGATCATATTTTTTTTTCCTAAGGAATTACAAGGACAGATTAAATGAGATGGAAAGGAGCAAGGAAATGTTCAGGAAGAACACCCCTTCAATCACAGTTTACTGCAGTTTTTAGAATGATACTGAGGACTTCCAATATTCTTTCAGACCTTGCAGGAGAAATAGACTTCATCTTTGAGAATGAATTTCTATATTGATATAGAAATGCATATTTCATACAAACATCCTTGCCTATAGTCACTACACAAAACCAAATTCATTGTGAATTTAGCATCTTAATCTCCAATAAACCAGCCATTATTATTTCTTGAATTATAGGGATATTAACTGATGTTAGCAGTACATGCTAAACTTTTAGGTAGGGCACATAATGGAAGTGTTAATTATTTCATAAAACCAGGTAAATCTCTTGAGTTTAAAGGCAGATGAGGTGCTTCTCCTTACCCTACTGAGAATCCTCAAGGGCAGCACAGGATCTGTACCATGGTCTGATGGCTCCATCCGTCTTTATGCCAAACAGAACAAGAAGTACTTCCAGTGACATTCAGATAAATCTTATTTACTATATTTTCCCCTTCAGAGTACAAAGTAGAGGACCAATGTAGACGTAAGAATGAGAAATTTGACCATCACATTTTAGGGGGAAGCAGACCCTTGTATATTCTCGACTGCTTACCTTGAGGACAGTCAGCATTCAAATAATTAGTAAACCTAATGATTCAACTTTCAACTCAACAACTGTCGATGCAATAGGAAGAACTTCAGGAAACTCATGGCTTGTTTTTCTGCTGCTATGTACCATGCTTGATTTCATACATGGACATAATATAAATTTACAGTTTTTTGTGCATGTGCAAATTGTGTAAGGGCAGAGAAATGTCTTTCAGCCAAGCCTGAATCACGGTTTTTGTGTGTTCACTCCCTCCCATAAGGGGAATGATTTCTTTCTATGCCTTTAGCCTGGCTGAGCAGATGATGGAACCTATGATGGAAGGCCATGACCTGCTAGTATTTTACTCCCCCTGATGTTTAACAGATCGGCCCATACTCCTAACTGCTGAAAAAAAAACCCCTACAAAAAAAAACCCCAAAAAATCAAACAAAAGTTTTTTTTGTTTAAAATCCTGATGTTCTTTAGGTACAAGCTCATTCCTGTACTAGTATATTACTTCTCTGTAAATTGCATGACAAGTTGAATTTGCTATATGAGTGTGAAAACTAAGGGAATATGTCATTAGGCCCTGTGGAGGGCAATGTACTGGGGAGAGCAGAGGTACAGGAACAGCCTAATATCAACTGTCAGGCCCAAGGGTCATAGTCACATCCTCTTATCCTCTACAATTTGCATGTCTTCCTAGCCTTTCCATCTTCTGAAGAGAGAACTGACAACACCTGGCAATTGCTGAAGAGTACTTGGGAACACAAATTTTGTCACATCAGATAAGATGGTATATCTGTTTGTGACCAGCCATTCTTTCTGCAGCACATACGTCAGCTCTCTAACAGCACCCCAGACCACATGCATCAGGGGCTGGAAGCCTTCTATAAGGTTGTGGTTTCCATGGGATCTGATGAAAGTGTGAGATCTTTATTGGCGCTGCTGAGCAGTGACTGACTCACATGAATCATCCCAGTGATTTCAGCTGTTGAAGAGCTGCTTGCCATTGTGAGAAAAGGCTTTCCTAGTTTCACATTTTTTGCTGGCTGCTACTTGTTTATTGTATAGTATGTTAAATCTTCCGGGTGAGTTTGGTATAATGGTGTTGTTATGACAGCTCTCCGTGGAACAAAGCAGGAAGGACAAAACGAACAATACTGAGGTGTATGAGTGGTTTCAGATTGTTTGATCGATGGCTGAAAGCAGCAGGTCCTTATAGCAATGCCAAGCCTCTCAAAAGATGGGAATGCTAAACTAAATAAGAGGTTATTTAGTCAGTCTTCACCATCTGCAGAAGATGATTTTAAGATGGCTGCTCTTTTTAATGAGTAGGTGTGATGCTAGAGCTTGAAGGCACAGCAAGAATTTGAAACCACAACAATGACTCCAAGAGGAGAGAAAAATCTAATTGGGAGAATGAGGCAGGAATTTTCATATTTGCCCTGCCAAGGGCTTTCTTCTACGCAGAGAGTGGGAAGCCAGAATGAGACCAAGATCTGTCTAGTCTGTGTGTGGGTTGTCCTCACCTTTAGCATTCTCACTATTTTTGGTCAGTGAACCAACAGTTTGACGAGCTAGTGAGGCAGCATTTACCTTTTGGTCTCCTTTTCATCCAGTCAGCTGAGTAGGAATGCAGTTGGGCCAACTGAGGCAAAGGCTAACATGAAAGTGAGACTTGGCTAAGAGTAGGATGTAGGGAAGTAAGGAAATTTTCTCAGCTCCTTTCATTAAATAAACTTGCTCACTGTCTCTTGCAGTTTAGAAGTTTTGGGGAATGTCTGTGCTTAGTGAATGCTTAGATGTAATGTGGCCATCTTCGGAGTGGATTGCTGTAATGCAGTCTTAGATAGAGCTGTTACTGGAGACTGTAAATATAATTTTGCCACCTGCTAACCTATCAGGGAGAATGACAAAGGAGGAGCTATATACTTTTATATGGACTTGGAGACGAGTAGATCTTCTTAAGCAAGGAGAAACATGTCATAATATATGTTTACAGGTCACCATCTGATTCCCATTTGATAATTTTTAGGTATAATGATCTATTAATTTTTTCCTTCTATCTGTCCTACAGAACATTCTCTCCTAGTGTAGTTCCACCAAAGTACTTCTTCATTCTAATGCAAGGAGCACCTTACTTTTCTACGTTTCATGTGCTCTTATCTTCAACTAAATTGGGTACTTGCCAGTCATGTCAATTACTTCTGTCCTTTCCTAAAGAATGGGTTTGAAGAATAAAGTAGGTCAATTTGAGAGTAGTTTGGAAAACAGAGTTTGTAACGATAGCATGAGAGTATGATGGTCTCATTAATTGCATGTGTGCCCTTCAGCAAGAGATGAGATTTTTTAAAGCACTCACAGCAGACAAATCCGAAAACTTGAAAACACTCCAGATTTGTACAGCTGCAGTCTGGTGACTCAATATTAGCAAATAATTCATGATATAATCAAACCAAGTCACTTTGTCATTTTGCTAAATTTTCCTTTTTAGCGCATGTACATTGAAGATTATCTGTAAACTCTACCTACTTAATGCTTAAATGGGATCACTCAAATTAACTCTCAAACTGAAAATGTGTACTATGTTTGTTCAATGCTATTGCTCGTATATTATTGTGGCTACATTTTCACTAGGTGAATCACTGGCATCTATGAATCTTGGATTAAGCATGTTTAGAATTCTTAATTATATATCCACTGTGTTAATGGCTACCATTTTAATTCCAGAGAGTATTCAGACACTGTCCAAGTATTTGTACCAAAACTTACAAGATAGCAAGATTCTTGTACAAGACACTCAAAAATTTAAGTAAAGAAAGAAAAGTACAACTTTCTCCCTCCCACTTGTTTACCTAGACATACTAAATAAAAAGAAAAGGAAAATAAACCCTGGCTTTGAAAAGGATGTATCTGAGAAGAGCCTTAAAGAAATGGGAAACTGGACTGGAACTACCCCAGAGATTTTTTCCTGGAAATAAATCTTTACAAGACAGTTATGTTTTCAAGGTAGGTTTGCTTCTCCCTTTGACAGAGTGTATGAACTATGTTATGTGTTTCACAACTGTTTTTGCCCAAGAGATCCTAAGAGTGAAATGGCTGTTGGGTATCCTAGGCAAAAAAGCCAGGTAATTCAGCCTAGCTTGTTTCTAAATAGTTGACGGGGAAGGTAAGGCTGTTCTGCAGACCAGTCCAGAGTGTGGTAAACACATCACTGAAATGAAAGAAGATGAAATAGCCCAGCTTACCCTTAGTCATCCAGGCTGCAAGTCACATAGACTCATAGAATGGTTAGAGTTGGAAGGGACCTTAAAGATCATCAAATTCCAACCCCCCTGCCATGAGCAGGGACACCTCCCACCAGACCAGGTTGCTCCAAGCCCCATCCAGCCTGGCCTTAAACACTTCCAGGGATGGGACATCCACAACTTCTCTGGGCAACCTGTTCCAGTGCCTCACCACCCTCACAGGAAAGAATTTAATCCTAATATCTAATTTATATCTCCCCTCTTCCAATTTAAAACCGTTACCCGTTGTCCTGTCACTAGACTTCCTGACAAAGAGTCCCTCTGCAGCTCTCCTGTAGCTCCCTTCAGATACTGAAAGGCTGCTGTAAGGTCTTCCCGGAGCCTTCTGTTGTCCAGGCTGACCATCCCCAGTTCTCTCAGCCTGATCTCATACAAGAGGTGCTCCATCCCTTACATAGTAAAAGGGAAAGAGAAAGATCCTCCCCTGTTTCTCACAGGGGAGAAGTACACTGAGAAATCAGTGATGATTAACAAACATTGTTCCGACATGAGCTAGGGAGACAAGCAGTTTTCCAAGTAACTCCCTTTACTACAGTAGCCAAGTGGAAAGCAAGCCAATTCCTTTAATTAGGACATGATATCTTGCTCGCTTGTTACCTCATCAGCCAGCTGCAACTTATCATAACCTAGTTTATGAGCTCCCTAGGATGGAGAGCACATTTTACAGGAGGCTCATACAGTACTGCTACAGACCTTGCTCTATAACTGACGTTGTAAACACTGTTACTACTACTAAACCCAACAGAATAATATGGTTTGGAGACCATATTACTCCCAGGAAAATGTATGTAGGTATGGAGCTAACAAATTGACCCAGTTATATATGAACTTAACAATACATCCTAATAAAAGCAGAATCAAGAAGAAAATTTATTTCCTTTTAGCTCATGCATAAGATGGAAGAATGGTCACATGATGTGTGAAAAAAAACCCAGGCTTATGCAAGGTCATGCTTACCCATAGAGCTAACACTGAGAAAAAACTAACTCAAACAAAAATAAAAATGCCTTCTGGAATAGAAATGTGTGCATTGCAGAGAGGTGCACTTCCTAAGCCTTTGAGACATATTATACATTATTTACTGCCCATGAATAATTTGCTCAAGCCATCCCTATGCGCCTTCTGTAACATAGGCAGCATTGTTGCTGAGAACATTTCACCACATAATGTTCACCTCTTGGGATGTTTGAAGAAATGAGCAGGTCCCTGGTCTGTTACAGAGCCGGGGATTTTTTACTTCCTTTTTCAACAGAGTAGAATATAGGGAACCCAAAAATGAGGTGTAACTGAAAATATATCTAGCATTTATATATCTAGCACATAAATGTGCACAAATCTGCTAGTTTTTTGATTTGATCTCTTTGCTCTGTGTGCCAGTCTACAATTCTTGCCTTATCTTTCCTTCTCCCTGTTCCAGAGATTTTGCTTTCAGTCTTACATGAGAGCAATTTGGCATGTTGAATAACTCTCACATTCCTGGTCAAATCATAAAGGCTACCTGTCCTGATTCTGCAGGAAATAAGATGATCAAGGAAACATTTTTTTCAGCTCTTCACAGATCATTGAGATCCCTCCTTGTAGGGTTGGATTAATCATTTCTCCGTTTCTTTCCTTCAGTTTCCCAACTGAGGGACTTGAAATTCTCAGGACTTCTGCATCATCCAGTTACACTTTCCTCAAAGAATTAGAAAAATCCTAGAGGTAGGATTTAAAAAGATATTATATATCTGTCTTCCACATATATACCACATACTTATCTCTTCTGGAAGTATAGCATTATTTTCTTTGTTTCTGGCTGCCTGTCTGTTGAAAAATGGACATTAACTAGGTCCTATAAAACTCCATAAAAAGCACCAGCTTCTTCTGTTCTAGGTGTAAAGAGCAAGCCATTAAAAAAACCACTCTGAGAAAGACTTTGCAGGAAAATCTCAGTGGACAGTGCAGGTGTAATCCAGGAATCAAAACAAAAATGCTCCTGAGCAACTCTAAAATCCTGAACTGCAAGGCAAGGGTCCAGACATGGTTAATTTACAGCTGCACAGAGTTGATATTTGCCTTCTGAGCTGGGACCTCTTTTTCACTCATACATTAAAAGCCTTGAATTATGTAATTTGAAATTGATTTAGGTCATATGAATATAGTTCTTTTAATTTCAGGTCTTTGCTTTTAGGTTTTTTGTATGAATTTCCTATATGATATAGAAACAAATGAAAAGTGCATGTCTGCACTATTAAGACACATTTTCTCTAGAAAACAGTGGAAACAAGTTGTGCTAAAGCAAATCATCTCTACTGAAAATATTACTCTGCAATTAAAGTTGCTTTGCAGGGTTTTTTTGTTTGGTTGTTTTTTGTTTTTTTTTTTAGACTACTGTAAAGACATAAGTCCTCTGGGGGTAATTTCTCGGGAGATTACTCAGTAAAGCATATAAAAGCAACAATATGCCAAAAGCTGATATGTGGATCCTATCTGTGAGATCAACATCATCTTTTATGGCAGAGAAACAACAAAACTGTATTTAACTATAACAATATGTATTCTCCAATCAAACCCCCAAAACGGTTGTGATTCTTTTTGAGAGTTGGAAGGGGGAACTTGTTTGAGAGCTATGTGGCCTCGGGCCACCTGAAGTTCATATGACAAACACATTATGGGAAAGAAGAAGAGTGGGAGTCCTGGTGGACTTGTGTGCATTCATCATGGGAATCTAAAAATACAACATGGGAAAGAAAAAATAGGAATTTGGGATGCCTTGAAACTCTCGAGCTCTGTTAAAGAAAGCACCAGAAATGTAGGCAAGTATTTGCTTCTTGAGATTATGTTTCCAATAAGCCATCATTTTTAGTGTGCCTCATGTTTTTCTGTGAACTTTCTCAGGGAAGAAGAGAAGAAAAATATCAACATACAAATTGCAATGTAGGAAATCATGCAGGAAAGCATAACGTCCCTATAAGAGGTAAATCTCCTCCGTTATTCAGAAACACCTTTCCTCCGCCTGTGAACTCTTATTTGGTCTTGGAGGAGAAACACATCCCAAGAGCAGTGACTGAAGTCATGTAGTACAAGAAATCCAACATTACAACAGCAAAAATTCCCAAGCTCAGGATACAACATATTGCTACCAGGTGTTTGAGCTGAGAAGTAAACTTGGCTGAGAGATTGGCTACAAGTCCTATAAATGAAAAGTTCCCCACAAAGTGTGGAAGTTTCCCTACACTGAGCTCATGCAGAGGGCCTTAGTCTCTGTTACTTATACGTAAGGCAGGAGGTGGTAGGGAAGAATAGTGTTTCTTTCCACCAACCATGGCTTTACCTTGTAAAATTTGCAAGAAGCCATCCTCAGAGTCCAGTGAGGGCAGTCTTCAGAGAGTGCCAGCCCCCTTTATATTAAGATGTCCTGGAGATTGTGGAAGTCACACAGAGTGGTTGGCATCTAAGAGACAAATTTGCCTTTTGTTTTCACCAGAGCCAACACTTTGGATTCAGTGGCTCACCAGTTTTCATAGATATCTTTTAGCAGTGCTTTAGAAGAGAAAGCTTTGGCATTTTGGGATGTTGCACAGAGCTGTAAAGTATCTCTGCCAGCTGTTACTTGCAAGAATGGCTGTGGGACCTGCTTATTCACATGTATACCTCTTACTGGGCAGCACAAGCCCCCCTTCTCCTTTTCTGTCCAGCCTCTGTCATCCTTATAGCAGCCTTCCAGTACATATAGGGAGCCTACAGGAGAGCTGGAGAGGGACTCTTTGTCAGGAAGTCTAGTGATAGGACAAGGCAGAATGGTTTCAAATTGGAAGAGGGGCAATATAGATTAGATATTAGGAAGAGTTTCTTTACTGTGGTGGTGGTGAGGCACTGGAACAGGTTGCCCAGAGAAGTTGTGGCTGCCCCATCCCTGAAGCTGTTCAAGGCCAGGCTGGATGGGGCTTTGAGCAACCTGGTCTGGTGGGAGGTGTCCCTGCCCATGGCAGGGGGGTTGGAACTTGATGATCTTTGAGGTCCCTTCCAACTCTAACCATTCTATGATCCTTATGCATGTGCTGGAATGCCAGTTCCTTGCTTCTGTCTGGACATCCTGCAGCACTCTGGGTGGCTGCTTCAGGAAGGCACTGCATGCTACTGGGTTTCCTTCTCATTTATCTCTTCTGTCACACCAGGCTTCCTGCACAAGCAGGGCAAAACTTCATTTAACAAGACCAAGAGACCAAGTTACAAATTAAATCAATGTTAGACACAATCCAAGCCTATTTACAGTAGAAATTCTTCCTATCTGTCTCTCACCCAGAAGCCCTATGACATCTTTTAGCTTTGTACAGCAAACGTCTCAAGGTCTTTACAGTCATTTTCTTGTATTACTGTTCAGTCCAGTTGGAGCTACTAAAACATTTCTATTATTTCACTAGATAACAGTTGCACATGTGTTCTGTACAAATCTAATTCTCAGCTGGTTTTTTTTCCAGCTTTCTATAGACCACACAAGATGTTATTAACTGCAGAATAGGTTGTGTTACTTTTCTGTGTTACAAGTTTATTAATGATGACTGAGATGAGGTCCCTTCTGGAACGGTACCTACCTTTTCCACAAGAGTTGAGACAGTACAAATTGTTTTAGCACAGGAAGAAATAAACTGAAACTGCTGAGGGACTGGGGCATGACTGTAATAACATCAAGCAGAGCAATTGACATGTAAACAAACATTCAAGCTGTCAAGGCTTCCTTTCTAAAAATTTGGAATAAACTCATTTAACATCTTGTATATGACTCAAATATTTACAGATCTCATGTTGTGTAGTAAGGATTTGAAGCAAAGCCTAAAGAAAACAGCTACATAATAAACAATTCATTTTATAGATGGGGTTGGCGCTTAGTTTTATGAGAGCATATGGTGAATATTTAGAAGACAAATCTATGCAATTCAATTTCACCTCCAATACGCATATTTTCCAGTGAGTGGCTTAAGGCCAAACAGGATAATATCCCTTGTGGAAACCCCCACACCACTCTCAATTGATTCAAGACAACAAATTTAATGTGGGCTGCCAGTTGTTTGTGGATTCTCTGAGTTGAATGTTTTCCCAGATGTTTAACCTCCATGGGACTAAACATTCTCCTCTATCTGGTTCACAGGGGAAAGCTCCTATGATAGCTAGATGTATTATTTTTGATATGATGTGACGCTAATTTATGGGTTTGATATTCTCAGCACATACAGACTCTGTGACATCTTAATATGTAAGAACTCCCTTCTGTTTGCAGCAGGAAACTGATAGTGTATCGACTCTTAGCAAGCACTAACAAAAATCAAAGCGTTTTTGTTTTTAATGGTATTTCCCCCTGTAATTCTGTCCCATTTCTCTTGCTTTGAAACCACAGTGCTGTAACAGGATCAGTATGAGTGGGTGCCCATGAAAACCCTTTCTTGGAAAAGCTGATCGCAAAACCAGGATTGCTCTTTACCACTGTTTAAGAGGTTTAGAACCTGTATTGCTCTTCAAAGCATTTTCTTGTTTGCCTTGACTGCAAGGAACAGTTCAAAAAACTTTTTCTTTTTTTAAGTGAAAGTTAAAATTCATCACCCTTTTTACTGTAAAAAAGGAAAATTGTATCCCTGACAGAATATGTTCCATCCCCAAGGCACCAAATATTTATAGGGCTAATGGAACAGCCATAGGAAAACAGTTGATGTCATGGTGTATAATCATATATTTTTATTATTATCTTTATTTTTATCATTATCATCTTTAGTATAACATGGCTGAAATAATGCAAAGCTGCTAGGCAGTGAACAGCAGACAGTTCCTGGAACAAAAAACCTTACAAGTCAGATAAAGTTTATCTCCAACTCTAGAATACTTCTCACCAAAATCTGCTATTTTGAATATGATGAAAATAAAGGAAAGAATTGTAGCTGTGGGTATGTTTGGAAATGGAGTGGAAGGGAAGAGACACCTGGATAACTCCTGCTCTCCATTTGTAAGGGGGTTCCTGCAGATGTGGCTGGCAGTGCCCCAGTCTCTGCTGCTTTGTTTCCCGCATGTGTGAGGAGCATAGAAGTAGGAAGAGGAGCATAGAATTAAGGCTAAGTTAAATGTAGTCCTAATGCTAAGTGAGGACTCTGAAAATGACAGTGCTGGCCCTCACGCTGAGGCTTTGTGTTACCGGTATATGGGTACAATGACAGTTATTACTGGGTACCTCCTTGCCCTAGGTTAGCACAAAGGATGGGACCAGGATTTAGGGTGCTGATGCAGGTTCTCCTAGAACTAGAGCAACAGCTGAAGCTTCGACTGGAAATAAGAAACTGTTTAGGATGAAAGTATGGATCTTTTGCCAGCATGTGAGAGATGGATGCACCCGTTGATGGACAGAGGGTGGCATCTGGGAGGAAGAACAGGCATAAATAAAGGTGTCTGCTAGGCTCTTAACCTCATCAGCTGTCTGCACAGCTTCTAAAGGCAAAGTTAATCTTCCAGTGCTGTATTCCCTATGCCGCTCATCCTTACCTCATAATACCAGTTAAGCAACAACTTTCAGATACACCCATGCATAGGACAGTTCGGTTTCTTTCTTATCTGTACACTTAGCAGGGTTTATATAGCCTTTCTTCTTGTCAAATGTAGTTTAAATGGGAGTACGACACTGTCCTGGTTGAGGTAAAACAGGACTAATTTTTCCATAGTTTTACTTCTTAGCTAGGCTTCTAACTCTCTGAAATTAACATCATATTGTGGAGAAAACTCTTCACTTTTAGAGGGATAAGACCAATGTTTGTAGTCCATGCCAAGGAATGGTATGCAGAGAGCCTTTTGCTTATACTTATTGTCATAACAACCAAGGTCAGCTAATTAGTTATTTGCCTCATTGGAGGGTTGGAAACGGAAGAGTGTAGAGGGGTCCTGCCAGCAGGGAGAAGCAGACAGGACAGGTGACCCAAACCTGACCAACAGGGGTATTCCATCCCATCTGCCCCACGCTCAGTATAAAAGCTGATAGAGCAAAGGATCAGCGCTCTTTCTTCACTGGCTGATGTCCTTGGATGACCCTGTCTGTTCATCTGCCTTTGATCCCAACCCATGTGTTCCTGACTCCAGATCTGGAATCCAGTTCCCAACTGTTGCTAAGTTCAGTTGGTGACATCATCCTGGAAGCTTGATAAGATTTTGTATATATCATATCTATTTTGTTATGTCCTTTTTATTTTATTCTTAATATTTCATTAAAGCAGTTTAGTTCCTTTATGAGTTTATCATAAATCCTTCTAAACTCTTCTAGGAGCGAGAAGTGCGGGAGAGCCTCTGTCACCATCATAGGCCAATTTGGTCTATACCACAACAGACACCTTTGAAGAGTAGTCTGAGTGCAAATCACAAAGGCAACTTAAAGTGCCATCCCTCACGCCTGAGCAGCTTTGTGTCCTGCCCTCGCACTGCTGCTCATTGGGAACAGGGAGTAGGTTCTGTGTCTGGACTCTGGTACAGCCATCGATTTGCTGTGAGCCCCAGGGCTGTTGTAAATGCTGCCAGCTGGGGGCCCAGCGGGAGCCAATTTCTTTGTCTCCTGCAAACCGCCAGGGCCTGATTGTGTATTCTCTCCCTTGCTAAGTGCCTCAGGTGCTCTGGGTGCAGATGGGGATGGAGAATCAGGGCCCAAGACCAGGGAAGAAAGAGAAACCTACTTCTGTGAAGAAATTACAGAATTGCCGGTACTTCTAGAGCTCAGTGTAATTAGCCAAAGTTACTGAATCATTCAAGGAGAGGAAGAGGCAGTCTGTAATGCTTCATATCTGCCTTTGTTTCTAACTATAATTTGAATGTTTAAAACTTCAATGAATAATTATGAAGCAACATGAAGGTGACTTTTGAGAGGACTGGGGAAATATCAATTATTAATAAACTGAGAAAAATTAGATGTATTAAAGAACAGTACTCTAAAGTCATGACCTCTCTTCCCTCCTCATCCTTCAAGGCAGAATGCAGGCTCCTTTTGTTGATACTAAAGGAGAGTACGGTTACAATGGCATAGCTCTTCGGTCATAGCCATATCAGGATTATTTAGAAAGCTTGGTCTTTTAAAACTGAAGTTCTGCCCTGGCTTTGAAACCTGACCTTATTGAGAATGTATGAAGAAATCATTTGATGCTTTGATATTGCTAGAGTAATCTTTCCTCTTTTACTAGAGTAGCACTAGATTTCCAAGACCAATTTGGCCACCATTTCCCTCTAGAGGATTCTAATGCCCAGACAGTCGATGCTGGAGTAGTTTCACAGTGTTCAGCAGACAACAGGTACTACATGAATCCTCCTTTTCCACCCCAGGCCCCGGCGAGCTGAGTAAGGGTGGGACTGGGAAGAAGAGTGCTTTTTGAGTGCTAAGGGCCTCTTTCAGTGCAACAATAAAAGCCTGTCCCAGCTTTTTTGCTATACTGGTTCCCATTGCAAAAAGAATATATGCATAGCTTCTAGGCAGAGACAAGCAGGCCAAAACTTGGTACCATCCACAGAGAAATATGTGACATTAAACGCAACTGACCTTTTCCTTTTCTTCCCCTCTTTTACTTTAAACTCAGGCTTAGTCCCACCCTTGGCGCAGAATGCATAAAGAAATGGATTGGGGTGGTACTAGATTTCATTTTTCCAATCTGCAGCATGATACTTGCTGTACAAACACAATGTCTCCGCTGCTTGCCAAGCTGGCCTTTAATTGTGCTGGGTGATGGCAGGAGGCCAGCACCACCTTTGAGACTGTTGTCACCACCAGCTTGTGACATGCCCACAAGCAACGTATTTTCATAAGAACCCATGCTTCTCATTCACCACTGAGACCAGTATTTATTTGTGTTAAAATCCCTATATAAGGCAGCATACCACCTGCAGCTTCCAGGAAATCCTCAAAGATGCTGGCTTGAACTGAAAGTGTTTTCCACAGTAGCAATTAAGGCACATTTCACACTCCTGGGCTGGAAATCAGCTGAAACATGACATTTATGTTGCTGTTGTTTGATGCTGTCTTTCTTGGAAAAAGCAGGAAATATAAATGCAGGCAGAGCTGCGAATACTCCCACTCCAGCTGCCCTCCTCCTCTTGCTCTGCTCTCCCTTGTGTGCTGCCCAGGCAGCACAGCAGCCTGGTGGGAAGCAGGTCCTCCTCTGGGCTCTGGGGAACTATGAGTGAGGCAGCAGTGGAAAGCCCATAGCCAGGACCCTTGCACCTGGAGCTTCTCTCTTCTTGGAGGGTGCCCAGCAACACCCCAAGCTGGTTTCTGTTTGAGCATTTTCTCCTAACCAGGACAGTGCAACCTAGAGGAATCCTGGGCTAGACTCCCCTTACACTGGCTGGAGATCATGCCTGTGGCCACGGTGCCTTGTCCGCTCTCACTGGTGAAGCTTTAGGCAGCGTAAGATGTGGCTCAGTAATTTTCTTATGGCACTTACCAACTAAAATGCTTGGCAGTACTAAGTGACCTGCTCTGTAACACCAAAGGAATGATCTCCTCCTGCAGGCTTGCCTTCTCTAGCCTGATGGCCCCTTCTTGTTTCATGGAAAAATGCGTAAAGTCTGGAAGCTTTTATTAAACCTTGCCATTGATCCGCTGTGAGTGCCAAGGCAGCCTACTAAATTCAATCCAGCCTAGGAAGGCACAGGAATGGGTTTTTTTCCAACCCCTCCTGCACCTCATTAAATAAATCATTTAACTTCTAAATGCCCCAGTTTCCCAGCTGGCAAAACAGCAACCATCGCAAGAGAGAAAGCAAACTGCCATATGTTGCCAGGAAGCAAATGGCTGTGTAAGCATTGTCTAGGCTCAAATAGGATCTGAACAGTAGGGAAATAGGGAAAGCAGTATCAAAATTCAGGAAGGTACTTAGAAAAGAGGCTGAAAGTCAGGCACAGTCCTGTCGGGTGCTGGCAGCTTGCATCCTTCATCTTGGCTCCTGGAAATGGGATGGGGACTTGCAATTTCTTATGTTAGCTGTCACTTATTGTTGCTGTGATGCTGCCTGACCCCATCTGCTCAAACCTGCCAAGCTGTCTGGACTAGAAACTTTTCCACTGTTGGATTTCCCATCCAAGTTAAAAAAATATGAATAAATCTTCACAGAGAGCACATACCTCTAGAAAAATGGGCAAGAGTACTCCTGTCCTCAGTCACAGGACACAGCCAACTAAAGGGCATCCAGCCTGCACTGTGAGAATAACTGGAAGTGGATATTTTCTTGCATAGTACTGCTACTGCATTAAGGTATTTCCTGAATGGCTATGGATTTTCCCTATTCAAAGAGGCCAAGTTCCAAAAAAACTCCTTGTAAAACTGTTTCTCTCACTGCCAAAACCAGGGAGACAGAAATTCCTTTCTCCTGCCTCTACTTGCTCCAATTTAATTAGTATCACAATTTCTTCCTGTACTAAGGAAATAGCTGCTTCTTCTGCAGGTCACTCCAGCACAGCAGCATTGCACAGACATTCTGTCACAAATATAAAGACAAGTTCCTGGTAAAATACAGTGCTGTAACATAGAGAAAACTTTTTAAAACTGCCTGAAGCAATCCTAGTATATATATACTGGTCAAACTCTTTGGCTGGTATACCATTAGCAGTCAAGCTGTTTGGCTCTATGCTACCAGGCACTGCATGTAGCAGCTACAGCTAAAACTCACATAAGAGACTCCAACATTTCCATAGCCTCTTGGTCACAGCGGTCACCAGGAGTGTCTGCTAGAGACAATGCACTGCAGCAGAGCAAACACCTTCCTAGGACAACCGTGCTTTACCCAGGAGAAGGATGAGGTGTGTCTGGGCAGCACCTGCTGGGGCCCTTCTAACACCTGCCCCCATGTTCCCACAGCACAAACCTCAGCACTCCCTGCCCTGGGTATGAGGCACCTTTGCTTTCATCTTGCCCTCTCTGACAAACTTAATGGACGTGTGTGTGCTTGTGTAATTAAGTTTGGGTTTGGTTTTTTTTTCGCTTGTATACATAACAGAAACAGTCTCCACTGCACATGGGTCTTTCCTGAGGGAGAGGATGAGCAAATAAATTATGGGACAGATGTTAGTCATGCTGCTTATTAAACCACGGGATGGTAGCATTCAAGTACTGAAGTGGTAAATGTGGCAGGACTGGATAGAAGAGAGACAATTATTTTTAGGTGTCTGTTTCTTATAACCACATTTTCAGAGAAGGTAGAACACACAAAGCCTCTTTGATTTGATTTGGGACATAACATTTTGTTTCTACTTCTCATTTGGAAAATACTGGGTTAACTAAGGGCAGCTCTACCTGAAGTGAAATCTCCTTGTGCAATGCAGGATGCCCTTGGGCTTTCCAAAGTCTCCCAGTAAACACTGGTACTTTTTTAAATATTATTTTTATGTTATTGCTAAAACCAATTGCCAGAAAATCCAGGCAATGAATTAAACTCCAGTTAACTTGGTTTAAACTGAGATTGGTGCCTATTTCCTCTGCTTTCTAATTCAGTGTAAAGCAGCAGGAGGACTAATTGCTCTTTCTTATGGCTTTTGAATATATCACTGAGGCTATAGGTGTCTCAGAGAACGTTTTGCAAAACGTATGCTCTGTGAATGCACTGCATGGCTGTTCGTAAGATCCATCATGACATACCTCTGCAGTATTTGACAGATGTTTTACATTTTTACAATTCGGTGACACGCTATAAACCACATCTTCAGTGGAGAAGAATTTGCATGCTCTTTGATGTATGTGCCAGCCCATGGCCTGCTGCTCCCTAAAGCAAAAGCTTATTTGCGTAAAACATGCATCAAAAGGAGGTTTATGTACATGGTAGCACACTCAGATGCCTGCTGGAAAAAAAGAAACTCACTGTGATGGAGGTTGAAAGCCAATGTACACATCTCTTGATAGTGTCTGTATGCTTCATCTGATCACACTGATATGGAAAAGAAATCAAAATTTATGTGTACAAATGATTTAGAAAGAAAAGCAACAATAACAAAACCAGCTACGGCTTATACACTATTCCCGAGAGAGTTCTTCAGTCACCATCTTTCCTAGTCCTTCATTAGCACAGAAAATAATGCTAGACTTTAATAAGAAAGACCTCCTAAGTAGATTAAAGGCCAATTTTCACTGTCCACTTAACTTATCTTTAAAGCTCTGTATTATATTTATCTTCTTAATCTGAGCTGAGCTTTTATGCACAAATGCTGTTTAAAAACAGCAGAGAAAATACTACGTGGTGACTCAGCTCTTTTATTTTCAAGGACCAGCTTTGTAACAATTTGCAGTTAAAAGTTGAGTGATGCTGATATGGGATAGAAAACGATGCTAAGAGGTGTGTAAAAATCTGGCTGGTCAGTTTCTGAAGGACAACTCCACGGTGTTTTGGAAAAGGCCATTTTGTAGATCATGCAAGGTGTCTGTTATTAGGGGTCTGTTTTTACCCCTAGATATATACATAATCATAGAATCATAGAATGGTTAGAGTTGGAAGGGACCTGAAAGATCATTGAGTTCCAAGCCCCCTGCCGTGGGCAGGGACACCTCCCACTAGAGGTGGGAGATCTAAAAATTAAAACAGACTTTCTATTTCAAAGATAGGGTAGGTAGGTGTGTAGGTAGATAGACGGGTGCATCTTTACCTGTCTTTCGTTAGAAGGCTGTTTTCAATATATACATTTAGTTGTGTTATCTTCTGTGACTATCAGCTGCTTATAAGTGGTTGCTCATTAGCTGATGTACTTGTGGAAAGATTTAATGCCCAGTGTGTAGCCTGATGGGTTTTATTTCTAAGAAACAGCCATGGAGGTGCTGCCTCTAGGCAGTTGGCAATGAACTTTCTGCATCTAATGCATTATTTTCTGTTTAAATGACTGTTTCTAGGCTGTAATTACTGTGTCTGCAGTGCAATACGCACCAAGCCTAATCAGTTCATCTGTCAGTATCGTCTGCTACCCTGACTAAAATCATTGCAAGCCTGACCTGATAGATGTCAAGGTTAAAAATGTTTCAGATTGGCCATTCTCTGCTGTAAGACCAATGGAGGCTTCAGAAAATTGTGTGTGTGAATTTTTAAACTAGATTTTACTGAGTGACCTGACTCCTATAGAAAGAGTTATTTCCACATATCCAATGCTTTCTGCCATGTAGGTCATCGTAAATTTAGTTAACTTGCTAAGTAGCTCAAATAATAATTTAATTTTGGTGTAGGGTGGTGGTTTTTCTTTTTCCATTCAGGTCAGAAGTGGCCTCAGGTAACAGTGAGCTAATTCCTTACTCATTCTGGCTCCATTTGGGTTTTGGAGTTGCTTCTGCCTAACCTGAAGAACCAGCACCTGAGGGATCTGTGCTAGCCTTGGAGTGATTTCAGGGTAACTTACTCCAGTGGGAGAAACAAGAAACCCTGGTAGTGGGACTGGTTAGACAAAGCAGTTCCAGATTTGGGAGCTGGTGGTGGCTGGGCACTGCTTGTCGGATGGAGTCTGCAGGTCTGCCATGAATGAAGGTTCTCCTGGATCTTCAGGAAGGATTGATGGGAATCAGGAGGGCTGCTCGTCATCTAACCCAGGCTTGCCTATCAAAAGCTCAGGCATATTCTCCTAAGGGAAATGTTTCTATGAAATTATTTAACTCTGTGCTTTGAAGATGAGCTAATTATTTGCTGAGTAAAAGTACCCTGTGTACATGAGGAGGTGTTATACCATATTGCTGTGATTTCTGAATAAATAATTTTTGCTTCTTGATGTGAAAAGGGTTGTATAATTCGGGCAGCAATGTCTCAATATTTCTCCTCTGTTGTGTGTCACTCCATTCTTCAGGACATCATCTCTTGGCAGGTCAGTCTGTCCTGCTGAAAACTAGAAGGCTTGTTCAACAAAATTGACACAGAACAGCTCCATAAGATTGGGATTTCCTTGTCAGTCAAACGCAGACTGATTTTTGGCAGACACTGTGAGTGTTATAGACAGGCAAGATCTGTAACCTCGTGTTGCCTCCCATGCAGTAGCACAACTCAAGGTTTACTGCAGCCCAGCCACAGGTCCAGGGCTGCTCCCAGAGAAAACAGAATCAGGTCCGTTATTTACCAAACACAGTTCAGGATACTGATTCCCAGGGGCTAATTCATAGTTTCCTGACTTCTTTCCTGTTTTCCTCACAGCTATTTCATGGTCCTACTATTTTATAAAAAAATACATTTAATATGCTTTTAAAATATGACTTCACATCAATTCCTATTTGTAAAACATTTAAGATGCCTGTATGATAAATTTAACTTGCACTTAATATGCACATAATGAAGCTGTGGTGTTGTCAGAGGCATCACGGGCTGAGGGGAACACAGACAAAAATCAAAGCCCTGGCTTCACAAATTATCTAAGATGTGATTTCCATGACAAACCACAGTGACATTGTACTAAGAAAATACCCTCTCAAAAGTCTTTGGTTTTGTCATGGAAATAGCCGTGACAAAATCATGGCCTTTATTGTTCTTCCTCTCAGTCATATATGCAAAGTGTTTTTTTCTTCTGTCCTGCCAATGCACCGTGCAGAAAACTGAGCGAGGAACAGCACAATACACGACTTCTCTCAGACAACATCAGGAATCGAGGCCATATTTTACAGACAGACAAGCTGAAGATGTAGTCAGAGACTTGTGATAAAAGTTCCCAAAGTGTCTAAGTTATTTAAGTCTCTTTCCCGGACAGCAAATCAATCAGATCTATGTTCTTAATTGCCTAAGCACTTAACATTGCAATTCTTAGTAGCTAAAACATATGGATTACTCCTCTGTAAAGAAGCAACTTTTCAACATCCCCAAATTGTGCCCCGTTGCCTGTTACTGCAGAGCTTAGCATTTTACAGCCAATTTGGTTTCAACCAGCTCAGTGAGAAAGAAGTGTCTGCTGAGCAATGCCCTTGGGATGAGCCTGTCCACTTGCACTCAGCTCTCTCTTCTGCAGCCTAATCCAGAGGGATCACAGCAGGGGAGAGAAGCAGGAGGAGGATGAGGAAAGTATCTAGATCCATGACATTTTTCTGTGTAAACCTATTCTAAAGTCTTACTGTAGGGATTAAAAAATCCAATTAAGGTATATATGTAAAAAAAATATCTAGGGATTTAACGGGACAAAACAAAATTTGCTATTGTTGGCCTTTAATAGGATTCCCATTGCATAGCATAGCAGCACTCTCCCCTTTTAGTGCAATATCCACTTACAATACCAGCCAGGGTTGTTGCCATTAAGACGTATAAAACTCAATATCCGAGCTATCTTCTTTCTTCTTCTCATTCAGCCATTCATCTATGTGCAGCTGCCAAGCACACTGGTTTTTAATTGTTTTTTCTGTGACCTTCATTCCTCAGATCTCAGTCCATAACCTTGGGCAAGAAGACTACTCCAGGCACTTGAGTGCCCTGTCCGCAGCAGGAGGGCTTTTCTGCCACCCACCTCTTGACCTCCTGCAGTTCTAAGGTGCAACTGATGGGTGCCAAGCCACGGACTTCACTGCCAAACCAAGGACTTCTACACTGGGTCTGTGCAGCCCCGGCCCCAACTTTGCCTCCAAACAGTTACTCAGAAGAGAGCACTGCCTTTCTTCAGAGCAGCTCCAGGATTAGTGGCTGCACCAGCTTTGCTTAGCAGCCCACTGAGCCCTCCCTCACCTGCAAAATCCTGCCCACACCACCAAGTTCTCTCAGGATTTCTTACATTTTTTTCAGGGGATGCAGAGATTGACCTCCAGAAGGTGTTTGTACACCAAAAAAGAATGAATAGTGAGAGGGTAAGTCCCAAATCTGCTCTGTTAGAAAAAAGCGGGTGTTTTTCAGCAACAAATGCTATTTTTCATTCTAGAGACATCTACAGCAGGGCAGTAATCTCTCTCACTCAAAGCTGAAGGCAGAATGTCTCATACTCCTGCAAGACGGATAAGAAGATGATAAACAGGGAAGGGGGAAGCAGACTTTGCTTAAAGCCATTAAGCCTCTCCAGAAATCAGACTGGGCTATGTGGAGACTGAAGACATTATCTGCCATTTCATATGAAAATGATGTGTACTCAGCAGCTTAATAATAGTCCAGCAGGTTGCAATGATTTACGTAAAAGGAAGTCAAAACAGGGGAACAGGGAGCAAGCAAGAGATGTGGTACCTCCAAAAAATGTATGGGGGAACTTGATGGCTCCAGGTACTCGGGGAAGGGAGTGGGGAAGATGCGTGTCTTGGGGCACTCTGTGTTCCCGGAGTTTTTCTCTGCGTAGAGGAAGATGTGAAGGGAAGGGAGTAGTGGGGAAGGATGGTTCAAGCCCAGTCCTTGTCCAGACACCCAGGCACAACACACATGTGGTTTTGCCATGTGGTCCTATTTTAGATCTTTCTGTGTGGACTTGGGTAGGTGAGTTAAGAGGTTGTACAGCATTACCAGTGGTATGTGTCCATGTCTGCCTGGAGAGCAGGGTGTCAGGGGGTGGCTCACTGTGGAGAGGCATGAAGGAAAGCAGGAGAAAGGGACTTCTCCTCCTCATGTTGCCCACATAGCCACTGTAGTGCTGTGGCAGGAGGGACACCCCAACACCCTGGGGTGCTGCAGCACCTCCAAAAAGCTCGCTGGACTGGGAAGGATGCCGCAGATCACAGTCCTGCTCCTGATCCCTGCTGTGTTGCAGGACCAAGCAATGTCCCAGGGCTATCGTATCAGGCACCACAAACCCCTGGGTGAAATTCAGCTATTTCAGCCTCATCAGGCGAAGCTGTGACAGATGCATTCACATTCTCTTACACTAATTTGTGTGGCAATCTGCGAGGCTTCTCCTGCCCTGATTATTCATGAGGCAATAACTCAGATAGTCCACAGACACTGAGTGAGCTGCAGACCTTCTAAAAAGGCTTTTATCTTAGAAGCTTTTAAAATAACCTTAGATAGACTACAGACCTGTCGTTTATATTTTGATTTATTTAAGTAATTATGGAACATGCTGAAATTAATGGTGATTGGGGAAATCCCCCAACCCCACCAGCAGGAATATTGGAGGATAAAAGCCCTGGTGTTTCCAAAGAGCCAGTAGAAACCTGTGGTATTTCTGGATGTCACTGTATTTGCTAATTAGACTAGAAAGGAGCTCATGTTTAATTAATGTGATTATTCTTAAGATCGTCCACAGAATTTCTGTTTGTGCTTAACCTTCTCTTTGCTGTTGCTTGCTGTCTCACTTTTGTTTCAGATTCCTGCTGTTTCATAAGCACTTTACCTGTCAAGCCACAGGCAGCTGCTTGTCATCACAGACTTTCCTATTTCAGGATGGCCAGCAGCTAATTCTTCAGGCTGGTGTATTCTTGATTTGAAAGGCAAATATTATTTCCTGCTATCAAAGCTACAAATCAGTCTCTTGAATTCTGCATCATTTAAAAAAAAATATTACAGCTGTCACAAGAAACAGAACAGCATTTTTACCTGCTGGTAGGCAACATTGCTTGCTCATTTGCAACTTTAACTAGGAGAGAGAGCTTTTAAGGAAGCAGCAACCCCTCCCCCTACCACTACAAAACCACTCCTGGTAATCAAGATTTTGAAAACAACCAAGGATCTTGTGGCTCAAGTCTTCTTCAATAGCCATTGCGACTCTTTTTTGACCTTCTAAACAGTTCCTGCACATGCTGCCCTTCCACTCCCAAACTGAAACCATTGCAACAGCTCAGTGAAGTGTTGCAGCAAGATTTTCAAGCAAGTAGGGTGGCCATCGCAGACAACCTTAGGCATTCAGACTTGGGGGTGGTGTCAACTTAGCACCCACAAAAAAATGCTAGTAGTGAGGCTTTGAGGCAACTGGGAAGGCAATTAGCACCAAGTATGACTATTGCTGCTCAGGAAAGGTACTGGACACCACCTGCTTTGGCTGGTACATTAGGACAGCCACTGCCTATCTTGGTAAGTGGCAATTTTCATAATGATGACCCTCTGGTGGACATTTTGACACTGGGTTAATAGCCACGGTCTTAAAGATATGGGAAAAACTCAGACCTCGAGTGGCTGGTATCTGGGAGCTGACCCAACAGCTAGGGAGTTTGTTCTCATCCAGCAGCTGAATTAAACTTCCTAGAAAGTGTGACGCAGCAGGAGGGGATGCAAGGGGCTTATCACTCAGCAGAGCTACCCAGGAAGGCTTCTAGGGATCCCAGATGGTGCTCTTCAACAAATGAGCCTCAGAAAGCCTCAGCAAAGGAAGTTGAATAGGAATGAGCCAATTCAGAGATGGGATAACTAGTCAGAGCAGTTCTGGGGCTCCCAGAGAAAGCATGTGGCCAAACAGATGGTTCCAGGCAAAGTAGCCTGAGAGGCCTCCACCTCTTGTAAGCACACGAATTCTCAGCTGTGTTTATTTCTCAGTGTTAGCCACTAGTTTTACAAAAGCCCTGGTTTTACTGGTCTCTGTGTGCGGTGCAGACAAGACATAAGCTTGGATTAACACAGGACATGTCATATTTTTGGTATTATATTTAGCTTTCTGGTTTTCACTTCCATGAACGACTGAAAGCAACAGACCATCCGGCCTAAGAGGGACTGAGAAGATAGGCCACAGTGTCTGTGTGAGCAGCTGTTTCATGGAGTTCAGTAAGGGAATCTAGAAGCCTTCCCCTGGTCTGATCCAGTGCTCACAAGATTCTGTGGAGCACAGCATAATAGTTGGCTTTGCCATGATTTATTTCATATAAAGAAGCATTCTTCTTCCCCTATGAATAAAGGAAGAGTTCAGAAGCTTTCTCCCACCCCCCAGTTAAATGAACCTGGGAAGTACCATCAGAAAAAAAAAGAAACCACGAAGCACTCGAGCAGCTTGTAAATACTGAGGGTTTTATTTCCACTTCACATGGTCTCCAACAGACTCTTAAACAAGACCAGTTACAATTTAGTATGCCCAGAGATCTTGGTGGTTTTCCCAAAATGAAGGAAGTTCTTGGTAAACACTGTACATAGCCAGTTGAACTGCTAACAATAATTTAAAAACTCTTTTTTGTATAGTCAATGCAAGAATACCAACAATAAAAGTACAGTACAGGTAAATCCACAACAATATTACAGTGAAACAGATTGACTCACATTTATGTGATAGTAGAAGTACAGTAGCAGTATGTACATGCACTAAAGTGCGAGGACCCAGAGGCATGCAAGTCAAGTATTGTAGGTGTATTTTACAGCTAACTCCATAAGACTTTCTGAGGCATCCTTTTTTAAATTTTTTTCCTTGTGTTTACCTGTATTCCCCTCCATCTGAATTAATGCAAGTCTAGTGAACTAGCTTAATGGCTTTCCTCACTACTTAAAAGGTATCGCTTCAGACAGTTGAAGCATCTTTAAGAACCTTACTTTTAAAAACCAATAACACTGACATTAAAATAGAATAAAATTAACTTAAGACCCTAGTTTTAACATGAAATAAAAAAAACCAACCCAAAAAACCCCAAACCAAAATCGAAAACATAACAGTGCAAATATAACCAAAAGGCAGTCAGTATTTGGAGAGAGCGCGAGCACGTATTCAAATTCCCTTAAAACTTAATTTACATTTTATTTTAAATCTTACTTTATATCACTTTTACCCTTTTTTTTTTGTTTTGTTTGTCTGTTTTTTTTTGTTAATATACTGTATGTAGAAAAGATGGAGACAAAAATAGTTTTCTCAGCTATGAAAAAAATTAAGTTATTACAGGCACATTAACTGTTTCATTCTAGAAACACCTCAGTTTCCCAGGTCGGACATTCAGCAGCTGCGTCTGAGAACATTCTTTGACCTCTCCAAGCGGACTTCTCTCCTTGGCTGGGGTGCGACTTGGTGGAGGCAAGTCCCAGCCCCCGCCGTGCTCCCGTGCGGATTCAGGCCGGCTCGCCTCCCTGGCCAGGGGTCTCTGCCGGTGGCTCCTTGCTTCCGCTCTCCTCCGAGGAAGTCAGGTCTCCGGTGGACTGCGACTGTGAGGCAGTAGGGGAATGTGAAGCCCATCGCGATGGTGGGCGCCGGTTCGCTGGTCTCTCTGGCCGGGAGAAGCAGGGTTGGAGGGACGGGGCTAGTGCAGAACAAGGTAGTTCCTTGGCAGCCAAGAGAGCAAAACAGCGGTTAGTGACTGGCATTAGCGGCTGTCTAGATGCGCAAAGAATTAATTAACGAAAAAATTCAAACCCAAAGCTAGGCATCTGTCATGTCGCAGGACAAAAGCAAGCAGCACACATCTGGCTCTGTGTGGGCTCCAGGTATCTGTATGTATGCCTGTGATTTATGGAACAGGTAAGGAGAGAATGAAAGAAAGGTTTGGCATGAGCTGCAGTAGCTGACAAACTTCCATTTGCTAATTCTCCTTGTGCTAGAAAGAGAAGAGCTGAAAAGTACATTTGCATGATAATTCAGGAAAATGCACTATTCATCACATTGCTCTAAGTGCTGACCTGGCACAAAAGGGCCAGGTTGGGTATTTGCAAGTGGAGTGAAAATCTACCACCAACTCCTTTTGTCTGCTTCAGAGTTCAGACTGACAAGCAGGAAAGACTTCCCAGCAGCAGGATAATGACTACAGGACTAGTTATGATCTCCAGCTGGATTAAAGATGAGGCTTACCTACAGATTTCATCTTCCAGAATGTCGTATCTTACTGCCAGCTGCTGAAGCCAGAATGACAGGATTCAGTGGTACTGTGCATTAAAGTCGACATTCACAGAAATGAAAAAAACCTGAAATTTTATTTCTCTACCAATTTTCCACTGTTCAGGCGTGGTAGCCTGCCTTTGTGATTAGAAACAATCTGCAGCTGTGATTTTTCACCCTTGGCACTAGGTTGGTAATTGCTTCTAATATTTATGGACTTTTCTGATAGTACAGCTAGGCTTCCTGCCTTGCTCTGAACACTCCTCATGTCAAGGTGAGTGTTTGCAGGAGCAAGTCTCGTATGCCACAGCCAAACTTTTGAATTTCATTGTATGTTTTGCATTTTATAAAAGCAAATCAGAGGAGTTTGTCAACCTATAGAAATGTGTACACTGAGAAGCAGTCACTGGAGAGGACAGGTGAGTTCAATAAAAATCAGTCTCAAAATCAGAAGGCAAACTGGTGATAAATGCAGAGAGACCAGAAGCGACACAATGCAAAGGAAAAGCTCTGGCACAGTAAGGTATGGGGAAAACAAGGCGGCAGTAGAACGATGCAGTAAGAAGCGAAGGAGAAGAAGAAACTTTACTAGGGATGGAGAATACTGGAGTAGGTAACATGATGTGACTGGCAGTCAACAAACAAGGTGATACACCATTGAACCTCTCTGTTGCAGTGGGAGGACAGAACATGAATGTTAAGTGAGAGAAAGATCAATTTTGAAGACACAAAGCTGAGGTGTGGGAAATGGAGCTTGCGCAGATGCGTGTTCTGGAGACAGTGCATCGTCAGACTCAGGGAAGCCTCTGCACAGGAACCTCGGTGCCATGGGGCAATACGCACCCAACAGACTGTGGTGTGATCTACAGTTGCACACCACCGCTCCAGGCAGAGCTGTGCTCATCTGCCCTTGGCACTCCCAGGGAGCGAGGCCAGTGAGCCATCGCAGGAGCGGGTCAGGCAGCTATGAAGCCTGCACCACTGTCTCTTGGCATCCTCACCCCCCACCCCATCTCTGCACCATAAACTTCACAATGACCCTTGCTAAAACAACAGTAAAGGCTGAAATATAAATTGGTGCTAACCAGAAGATTGACTGCGTGTCCTTACTTCACCTTATCCCATTATGCCTGGGGCAACATATGGGCTGTGAAAGCTGCCACTAGACTCAGATTTGTTAAGAGAAATCCATATGCGCAGCAACACGCATGGGCAGCACAATGTGGTGAACTGAAGCTTTGAGATTTGCGGGGTTTGTCTTAGCCTCTTTCTAAACAGCAGCTTAAAATGATATCTCTATAGCACTGCTTGCTTCTGGCTGCTTTATCCTAGTTTCATAGCAGTAAATGAGAGTCAGCACGGTGATAACAAAATTTATTTCCACTGCTGCCTCCCAGTTCAAAAGCCTCTCTCCAGCACACCCACAGATGGTGATCAGCTTTTACTGAACAGCAGGGTTAAGCTCATCTTATCTGTGATGTACACATGCCCAGCACAAGGCAAGGCTGCACTGGCGATGGATGTTGCTCCAGGGCCAACAAGTGACTGCCAGCGTAATCTTAATTAGCACTGGCTGCTGAGTCAGTCACCTCCTCCCTGGCACGCACTAAGGAAATCCAGCCATGACAAAGGGAACGATCCAGAATGGTTTGTGACACCCCCTCCTCACTTACCACAGGTAGCCGGTGTAACTAGAAATGGCTAAAAACAAATCCAATATCCTGTGGGCAACTTAGTTTGGTGGCTACCTGGGGTTGTGCGTAGAGGGGCAGCACTTCCTTAGCCTGGACACTGGAAATGGGAAAGATGATTTCAGCTCTAGTTTCTAGCTACTTTCAAAGCCGGACTGTCAGCCGCCGTGCCTATGCCTATATTACTAAATAAATTAAACAGTTTTCTGGCTCTGAGGAGGAGGGGGTGGTCACAGCTCATATCTGCATAGCTTCTTCCTTCCCTCCACTGTGGAAACACCAGCCACTAGCCAAAAGTGGACTGGGAACAGCTTAATGAGCAAAGGTGGCCATCAGCCACAGGCTGGTGCTGGAGCCCCCTCCCCAGCCCTCTCCTACTGCCGTGGCTGGAGGGAGTGCAGCCTAGGGCAGCCAGAAGCCCCGCGCAGCGCTGTGTGTTTGTAAAAAAAAAATAATGTGTGTTATAAATCTGAATAATTTTTGTGTACCTTTATGTTGGTCTTAAATTTTGCCATTTTTTTAAAGTTTAACAAAAAGCCCCAACAGCACAAATTTTGACTTCAGTGCAACCTCTTCACAGTCCATGCTGCCACAGAACACAGCAGATGTGTTCCTATCCTGAGCGCTTCCTGACCATGGCATATGAAGGACCCCACAGGGAAATCGGATGTGTGCTGATACCTCTGGAACTGTGGTCATTTATTTCCCTTTGTTAACCCACATGTTCTGAAATGACCGCTTTCAGAAAAGCTCTGGAAACAAGGTAGAAAGGACTTACAGCAGTGAGGCAGGCAGGGTTAGAGTCCCCAGGGGGCAGTTAATAAGACAGTTTGGTTCTGGACAGAACAGACAGAAAAGAAAAAGAAAGCAAGAAGGTTGGAAAGAACTGTTTTAATCAATTATTTTTTTAAAGTGAAGATTTCATGGCAGCAAGGAAGAAGTCTCCAGATGTTACTACCCATTCAGATCATGTTACCGCTGTTATCACAGGGAAACTAATAATCAAAAATAAGAGATAAGCCACCAGCAGAAAAAGATTTAGAGAAGAAGGAAGCAAACAAACCAACCTTTCACAATCCTAACAGTTTCAGAAGTGGACATAGCATTAAATAAATCAAACATTTCTATTCAGCAGAGAAAGACATCTGTTATCCTTTGCCAATCCTGATTAGAGCTAGGGAAAAACCACATTACTAAGAAAGAAAAATAAAGCTTACTCCCCCCTCCTTCCCCCCCCCAACAATTTGATTTCAGTAGAGAATTTATGCTTAGGAATTCTTTAACAAGCAAAAAAGCGACTGATTTGTGTTGCTCCTGCTTATGTTGCTCAGGTTTCAAGGAAGCCCTTTCCCTCACCCTTCTCCCTTGTGCCTGTTAAACTAAGGCAAACGCCCTTTAATTCTGACACCACCCTCCCTTTCTTTTCAGCATTCCCCCTCCCACACTGAATGGTTCAGTGCAAGTGTGCGGCAATTGTTCTGCCTTGGTGGGCAGAGGATGCAGCAGCTGCCCTCTCCTCCATGGGTCCATGGGGACAGTCCTTTCACAGTGCTGTCTCCAGAAATAGGTCTGACCCCAGCCCAGGACTGCTGTGTAACCTCTCTAATTTACACCTTCACTAGTTATAGAAGAAAAATATTCATACAGCCCTTACGTTGTTAGTTAAGTAATGCTAATCTGCATTTTTAATAGTAATATTTATAAATCACAGGATTTTAGTGAATTAGCAGATTAAGACACTACTAGGCTGCACTGAGTAGATAGGAACTTGTTTGTAAGCAGTTCTAGACAAGTTAGAAAATATGAAGTTATTACTATTCTGTATGCAGATATACTTGCATGAACACGTATGTTTGTAGATATATAAATATATATATGAACTAGATTTCATACTTGCAGCGGGAATATACAACAAAATTACATAACTATTCAAAAGCTCAGATTAGAGAAAAGCCACCAATGGGTGCTCCATGCAAGGCTGAAAGTCATTAATATACCATGCCATGTCTGCAGAAACAACAGTGTTCTGTGATGAGAACGTCACTTGTCTTGGCCAGAAGGCAACAGGTGAGGGGGAAGCAGAGCAGGCATCTACGGGAGGGTGGCAGGGCAATGCTGACAAAAGGCTGCCCCAAGCACACCAGCCTCCTCCAAGATCATAATTTGCTGAATTGCTGTGTCTGGCTTTGTACAAAATGTTCCAAGTGGAATTTGTTCAATGTAATTTGTGTGGTCAGTGTAACCCATAAATAACCCAAGGCATCTGCAGACTCTAAACTTATTTGCAGCTTTGTTTCCAGCAGCAAACCCATGCTCCATTAAGTACATCTTGTAGAGCATCATCTCACTTAGGAAAAGCTAAACTCTTGGTGTGAATGCCCACCACCTTCCCTTTCAATGCACGTTCCTGAGAAATTACAGGACCACTCGAAGTTCATAACCTGGGCACCTAGACAACAGTCATAGTAACCAAATAGGAGTTGCAAGAAAAATCAAAACTTAGCCTTGAGACTCAGAACTCAAAAAATTAGGCAAAAGATACTGAGAATTCACAAAGAGGAGCAATTTTCTGATGGTCAATGAGTTTTTACTAAACAACACTGACCCAAATCTCTCCATGCATCAAACTCAGGCACTGATTCTAGTTGTATTGTGCCACCAGCAATTTGCGATGATGTGGGATGACATCTGTTTATTTATACTTGAAATCTACTGAGGCATTTAAAGATGCAGGAGGAAATCAAGAGTTTCCAGGAAGGCCCTGAAGGCAAAGCTGAATGGAACCATTAAGACTGCAACACACTTTCTAAAAAGGACCAGTAGTGCACTCCCAGTATTTCAAACTAAGGACAAAATACAGAGATAGCTAGAAAGGGTCAAATAAATGAGGCTTCTTTCCACTTTTATTCACTATGAGATTTGTGCACAAAGCTCACTTACATTCACTATTAGTTACAATGTGCGTGTGGTTTCCTTTATATACGTATAAACTTCCCTATTTATATCTGACTAAACTGTATGTAGGGAGTATATCCTCAGCTTTGGATCCTCTGTTAGGCAAAAAAGTCCTCTGAACAATACCTACAAAAGAAGAACTGATTGTCCATTAAGAACCACCCACTAGTGCAAGGCAAACTGCAGACCAAAAGTTCCAGCTCTCAGGTTCCCACAAACCCTTCAAGCCAAATGTTGACACAAAAAATAGGGTTTCAACTTTCCCTTGAGGGTGTTTGGGGCAGGACTGGTGGGAGTCAGCCCAGCAAGGCCAAAGTGGGATATCTGGGCTGTGTAAGGGTCAAGGAGGAGCAGTTGCCCTATGGCTGGGGTCCACTGAAACATCAGGATGCTAAAGAGGCAGACAGGATGAGGGGCTCCTGCCCTGGGAACTATCACCAACCAGCAGGGCACATGCCATTTAAGTGTCATAACAGAAAGATGACGTGTGCTGGGCGTAATTCAGCTTCTCCAGGCCTCCTCAGGGCAACACTCTCACGTTCACAAAGGTTCACCAGAAAAAAGAGGCTTAAAAGCTTTTGTCCATCATTAAACCCTAATTTTTTTGATTGCTGTAGGACATTACTGTACCTGAAAATCTGGCCACAAGTTGGGCATACTTGCTGAGACAGATGTTAGACTGTTACCAGCAAAATATCAGCAAAAGGTTCTTAAACACTCAGTGTACATGTGCTTAGACTAGTTGATTGTCTATTTTCTTTTTCTTTTTCTATCCCTTTTTTTTGTGAGGCTGCAACAGTCAGTACCAAATGTCATGCCATTTAATCACATCCACAGACCCAAGCCAAACTTAATCAAATACGTCCAGAGAAGGTATGCTGAAGGCCCTGAAGTTTTCACTCAGGGTCTTGTAAAGGCTATTTTTCACACAAACTTGTTAATACCCTTTTCTCACATAGGAAAAAGAGTCTACCTTTCCACCCAACATAAAAGAGAAATTTTCTCAAACCTAGAGTCCCTAGAGCATCTGTAACACATTCTGTGTTTTGTGACAGAAAACCCTTATTCCAGTCATTCAGGGGAGAACCATTTTTATCCTGTAAAGACATCTTTATCCTGTAGAGGATAAAGCTCTTCTGTTGCTTTCAAGCCTGATAAGCTGTCAGGACAGAAACTAAATTCTTTAAAGAGTTCTTCAGTGACTAATCCAATGGTTTCACGAATGGCACTCGCTGGGGGTACCATGACAGGACTAGGATAATCATGGTAAATACTCACAGGGTCTGCAAGAGATCTCATAATGCATTTGTTCAAAGAAGAGTGCAGTTAGCTACAGGAGGAAAAACAAACAAACTCATTACCTCTATGGACCCTGGATCTACTTTGACAATTTCTCCTGTGCTGTTGTCATTGCTAAGATTTGGTGGGCTGTGTGAAGGTAGCCTTCTCTCTTCCTTTAAGGCATGCTCCAAAAGTTTCTTATTCAAGATCCTGGCAGCATTTTCTGTAAGTGTATACCCTGGAGGAGCAGATAAATCCTGCCTGATACTTGTCACCTCAGTCCCTTCTTCCTTTTGCGTCTCTGTCCCCAGCCGAAGAGGACTAGGCGATCTCCCACGGGCATTTGTACATGGCTCCTGCACTGGACCCAGTTCTGGTCTGGGTTCTGCTGACCTGGACCGGCTGCTGGACCTGGGGCATTTTTGGAAGGTCTCATGAAAGATGGGGCTATGGTCAATAATGTTGAACAAACTGGAGAGGCCATCGTTGATGGTGGTGTGGACAGGACTCTCCCTTGTAGTGGTTGATCTAGCCCAAGCGGACTCACTGAATCCTTTCTGAGGTGTCCCAGGCAAAGTCCGGTTATTTGGCTGGTCTGATTTGGGAAGGATTTTCCTTTGTAACTTTGGAGAGCCGTATTTGGGGGAGCAGCATGTGCGTTCAAACTTAGCCTGGACCTTTTCAATGACAGGGGTCACTTGCCTGCTTCTTAGGCTTCTGGATGGTGAAGAGACAGGCGTGGACCCCCCCTTTGGCGTCAGACACTTGTGTGGACTGCTGGTGATATTGCGCAGGGCCTCCGTCTGCAAGCCAACACTGATCGTCTGCGTGGTCTGCGTCCCTGTCGTTCTCATACCATTGGTTTGACATGCAGTATCTTTAAACTGAGGCTCTGTCGAACTAGAGTTAGAGCGTATTGCGTTGCGGACAGAGAAAGCAACCTCCTTCATATCATCACTCATGTTTTTGGACATCTCCAAACTGTGCAAGGGTGAGGCAAAGCCCACAGTAGTGCAAATAGGACGTTCAATGGGATGAAGACCACTCTCCAGAAAATCTTTATGATGCTTGGCCAGGTCACAAGACCATCTTCCAAACATATCTGAGGAAGCACCTTTTGTCTCAGCGACATTCCCCATAGCTTTGGTCACGGAAAACAGGAAGTCCGGCTCAACCTGGTTTTTCCCTTCACTGCCAGCTATCACTGAGTTATCAAACCTACGGACAACTGGTGGGCTGTGAAAGACCCGAACTCCCATTTTTTCATTTACACCGTGACTCCTCGTTGGCTGCTTCTGGCAGTGCTCTGGGCTGGTCATGGTGTTAGTTGTCATAGTGACACTGGTGGTGAGGTACCATGATGATGCCTGGAAGGGACCTGAAGCAGGATCATTCCCAGCTTTCCCAATTTCTGTCCTTTCTGCCCAGCCTTCTGCAGGCTTCTCAGTGACCCCACCATGGTTCCTAGTGTTACTGTAATCCCAATTTTTGTTGAACTCCTCGATGTATTTCAGATCGTCAGGAGACAGGGGAGGGGTTATGTCATCTTTGCTGCTGGATGAAGGCAAGTTTTTTTCGGGTAGAAATGGAGAAATATCCATCAGGCGCTGGAATTCTGACATGGAAGAAACAGACATTGCCCTGGGGAGGGGAACACAAAAGAGTCACTCACAGGCTTGGAAACTCTCACAGAGTGACATATTTTCAGCAACAAACTAACTCAGGAAACCCAACTTCACTATCTGCTTATATATAAAACCACTTTAGCTGTTGCTTTCATTAAGTTGCTGTAAAATGCAAGCATTCCTGATGTGTCATAAAAAGTACCAAAAAGGTTTACCAATGGTTCTTCATTTCCTTCTTTCTCGTGGATTACTGCTTGACAAAAGTCTTAAATATGGAGCAGTAGGATGCATTTCAGAAATGCACCATTCACAGAAAGTAAGTATTTGTGACAACACAAGACACGCTTTTAGCAGCAAGTGAGGAGTATTTCTAACTTGCTGGGATATCGGCAAGTCCAGTCCTGCTCCTGAGATTGCCCAGGTTGCACAGCTGGTGTGTAGTGATGTGGGACATCCAGCCTAGATGTTGTTATATTGAACTGGCTTGGCAAGTTGAGCTTGTGATAAAATTCAACCAAAGGGAACCACTGCGCGATAATACTGGATTCTTGGCTTTCCTGCATTTCNTAGGCTTGGAAACTCTCACAGAGCGACATCTTTTCAGCATCAAACTAACTCAGGATTCTTGGCTTTCCTGCATTTCCCTAGTTTGTACAAATCACAAGCATTCAGCCAAGCTGTCCTACTGCTTCTTTTTAAGAAAAAAAATTTTTTTAAAAAAAAGAAAGAAGAAGCTTTTGGAATGGGACTACTTAAAAATGCAAATGAGAGTAATTATCAGAGTCAGCTCAATGAAGTAACTCAAGCTGGGTGAGGATTCAGCAAGCGCTGTGTTTTATAGATCCGCTGGAGGATACAGTAAAATCACACTGTGAATTTTTAATCAAGAGCACTAGCTGCAGTTAGGATGCAGAGGGAGTTAGGTGAGATCAGGAGTGTGGTTTTGAAGTGGGTCTCCTGTTCAGATGCTCTGGTTTGCATTGGGAGCAATCTCAGAGAGCATGGGCTGTGCTCCTTTGGGATGAAAGTGAGCTGGACGGTGCCCTCCAGAAGCACAACTAATACACTCTAGGGTTAGATGGATATTGAACCCATGGGATCAGACCAGAATTAGCACAAAGTAAAATATTCCTGACAGGCAGGGGCATGTCAGGTCCTCAGCACCAACTGCTTCCTTCTATATAATGGTGTCTATAGGTCTGCAGTACTTGCTAAGGCAAGGGTAAGCTTCAGTGTAAGCTGCAGCTTCATGCACTTTCATACAGTTTGATCTTTGTTCACCACAGCTGAATGTGGCCCAAGTTAATCAAAGTAGAACAGAAACATATTGAGACAAATTAATCCCTGGGTAAATCCATTAATCTGGCTCTCAGGCTGTTTAGGAGACGGCATGGCTATGCCTCAGGTCTGTGGTTTGGGTGCCAGAGAGCTATAGGCTCTGGCAGCTGAATATTTGCTGGGTTTTCCTTTTAAGTTTTACTCACCTTTGAAGATTTCCTTTGTGTGTGTCTTCCTCCTGAAGTAAAACAGAAACAAAGAGGATGTTATTTCTGAACCTGTTGGTGGCATTAGCTTGCAAGTATTTTGTCATGTGCTTCCTGTTAGTTGCACCAGATATGTCTGTCTTTAAAAAGTGGCTGATTTTCCCTCTGATAAGGAATCTTAAATTGTTAATGGGAATATTCTTGCCTTGGTACACAGACAGCCGGCTGGACAATCCCATCAGGACAACAGACTGCACAAGGAAAGCCCTTATGCCAAATCTACACCAGCCTTGCACTTTGATAGCCCCATGCAATCATAAACGGAGGTAAGCTTCAAATGTTTTTTTCCACATTTACACTATATTGGTTTGGACCATATATTTGTGAGTGAATTTGTTCTATGGAGGTACTCTGCTTTATGCCAGAGACCTAGCTGTGCTGAAATAAGAGACAAACCAGGATCTTTTAACATAAGATTTCATTATATGTTCTCTAGGAACCAATGAATGGCACCAGTTGAAACTCATTAAGCCAGCTATATTAAATGTGTGGGAAGACTACTACTTGTTTCATAGAGGGAATACCTACAGCTTGCTAAAGGCATTTAGATGTTTTTATGGCAATTATTTCCCTGTGACAATTCCCATGATGAGTTGTTTTTTTTTAACAGATACTTCTAAAGCAATTGCTCTACAGTTATTATTTCAACTGTTTGCTTATATTTCTAATAAACTATAGGGAATACAAAACATGATCAGGAAAAAAAAAAGAGTATTAGTGCCTGAACTTTCAGACAAGAAGGAAGTACTCAAAACTTGCATCAAGCAATGTGCTGCCTGCTTAGTAATTTTAACTTCTGGCAGTCTCTGTGTGCGTCGTATTCTGTAACAGACACTAACATTCAAGGAACGACAGAAAACAAAAGAGATGTTAGTGTTTTGAAGTTGTAACGTGTTTTTAATTTCACAGGAACCAAAGTGTATAGTATAGTGTGAACACTCTCAGTGCCACTAATATCATATGCCAGTTCACAGGCTACTTTGTACCAGCACATGGGAATGGGGACCCTGGGTTTCATTCAGTGCAAACAAAACTGTGAAGACCTGGAACTGGGGAAAGCAAGCCTGCAGGGGTGCAGATTTTAGCAAGATACAGACTACATTCACTACAGCCCAATGGCATCTCTTAGCACTGTGGTTTACATCTTTATAGCTTTATAGTGTGACCTCAGGGTGGGTACTTTCCTGATGAAGAATAACTTCATTTTTTTAATATCTTATCTTATCTCTTCATGCTAATCTATTTAGAAGGCAAACACAATGAACAACCAGAAGTGCCTCTCTGCAGCACTTACTGCTTTACAAACAAAATATAGCCCATGTTTTTCCAAATATATATATCTGTCTATTTACAACTAGAAAAGATTTAAGACCTTCTGAACCAACATGTTGTGTCAAATATAGTTAACATAAGTAATACGAATGGCTACAAGGCAAGGGAACCTTTGGGACCTTTAGGCTGGCTCCCCATCTCTCAAGTGACTGACACTGGTCTAAATCAGTTCATAACAAGGAATGAAATCTTGTCCATATCAAATTCACTACTGGGTAACTGTGAATGGTGCCTGCAACACAGTATCTCACTTCCTACAGCAGGAATACTGTACCAATTCAGACATAAGAGATAACACACTGGCTTGATGAAAGGTAGAAGAGCACATACTTCTGTTAATCCGGTCAAGAATTTATCCCGCTCCAGCTGCCGAGACCGGTGCTCATCAGACTCATCAGGAGAATCAAGGGACAGTGATTCCAGAAAGAGGTTTTCTGTAGCACTGCACCGGTCGCTCTCCTTCAGCTTAGACAGTGACCGATCATCAAATTGAATGGCATCTGAATCAGAGTAGGATCTTGACCCCATTGGACGAGGCACATGAAGGTTCCCCTGGGTCGTAAATGGACGAAGGTTATTCTCCTTTTGATCACACAGAAAACCAGATCCTCGTCGTGGGCTCACTTCTTTCTGAAGCTGGAGACAAGGCAAATTAAAAGGAATGGTGATTACTTATGTAGTGTGTCACATTCTGCAGAACTCATCCTTCCCCAGGAGTGAGGCACCCGTGCCCTGGAGAGACACCATGGGATCACCACCTGGCTCCAGGGATGCCGGCTTTGCTGTACTGGTCCTTCCACAAAGGCAGATGTCGCTAGGACTTTGATGCTATTACTCATGGGATTTTGGCTGATTAAATGTGCATATGGATAGCTTTGCTTGTTTATATATATATGTGTACATATATACACACTGTGTGTACATATACACAAAATAATTCATCTGTTTCTAATCTGATTTTTAAAGAAACAAATAAACACTGACTGTTATTTGAAAGCAATCTTGATATGGCATCCGAAAGCAATACAAGTAAAAGCTCAAGGAGGGGTGAGCAAGTTGGAGTCTCATCGAAACAAATACATTTTTCTTCTGGTCAGCAATACAAAGATTGCACTTTTATGTACATCACTTGCTTCCAGAGGTGGAAAACTCCCCTTAACAAAAGACAAAAGCTTTGTTTTATAGATGGTCTATCTCTGATGCATGGCTAGAAAGTTGACTGTTTGTACAGAATAACACTGTCAAAGGGATGAATTAAGCGGGCAAACCACGTGTGAAGAAAATGCATATTTATAAAAGGGCCATCAAAGCTATTAACTATATACATGGCAAAAGCTGGGTGAAGAGAGGGTGAACCACTAGTAAAATTGCCAATCTGAAAATTAGATTTTGTGCTTAAATTCTCCTTTAATTAAAAGAGAGATGAAGTAAGTGATATTTTCAAACATGGTGAGTGATAGCAGGAACCTGAGAAGATGTTTTGCTAGAGCAGCACACTAAGATTAGTGACAATAAGCTGAAAATACAAGTTATTCCCTAGGATCCTGCAGACTGAGGACCTATAAAGTGTAGTATTTTAATCTTGTTGTGTGTGTTTGGGAAAATAAATAGACATTGTATTGCCTAATATAGATCAAAAGATCTTAGGTCCCAGATGATTAAGTTTGTCCTTGGGCTGAAATCAGTAAGATTTCTGTTTGATTAAGGTCTACAAAAGGGGAATGCATCTTCAGTGTCTTTATCACAGTACACAAAATCTGAAATAATTTTATTAAAAGGAGCTAATTTAAAGTATCATATAAAGGTAGGGGCTGGAAGGTATATAAAGGGATCCGTTCCCCAGCATATGGGCAAGACCCAGAGCAAGGAGAAATGGTAATCACATTTCCTGTACACATAGTTCCAATTGCAAGCCCTTCCAGATTTTCAGAGATCATATAAGGATAATGATCATATAAGGATAATGATCTGGGATTCTTTATGAGAAAACAGTACAGATACTCACACTCTGAATCTCAGAGTGCTGACAGGAAAATTGAAGTGAAAAATACTGGCCTAAATGTTCAAGAGTGACTAATGATTTTGAGTCCCTTGAGTTAAAGGTATAAACACACAACTTTTCATACAGGTGATTCTGTGGGCTTAAATATTCAGTAGCGCACTCTGTGCACAATTAGCTTTAGGAGCACAGGGAAGGGAGATTCTCTAAGGAAAAACAAAGCAACAGTGTATTTAAAAAGAAAAAATCTACAACTTTGAGCTCAGAAAAAAGTAGGTCATCATATTTTTTATATGCAAGCAGTATTCCCAAAACCATCCAGAGTAAAGTATTTTATATATTTCATGCATTGGTGTGAGCTTCCCCCTTATCATACATGTATTATTCAGGAGTTGTGTGAAAACAGACAGGCATAAAGCATTAGTATGAAATTTGGCACGCGTGCTTCTGCTATCTCTTAGACTGTTTTTCAAACATACACACTGGTGTAGTCTCCTCTTCGTCTACGTATTGCCATACATGGAATACACACAGAAAAACCCTGGGGAGAAGGACTTCAGAGATGCACTAATTGTTTCCATATAAAGCAGGGCATGACTGCAATCTGTGAGGTTATTCAACTAAAAGCCTGCAAATATTTGGAAGCTTCCTGTCACATAGGGAAATGTTTGATTATAAGCAAAGATGGAATTACGAAGTTTTGCAGGCAGGTAGCCAAGATTTCAAATGCTACTTCTGATCATCTAGTCCTCTGAAATTAGCTTTGATACAGTATTTTTTATTTTCCCTATCTACTGCTAATTCTGTGTACAACTCTGTTGTACAGGAAACATATAGTCGAAGCCTAGAGGTTTCAGAATAGTAACAAAAGAAATCAGTTCCTGGAATAGTTAAGAGCTATTTTGTTGGCTCTCCCAAGATGACACTGAGAGGTTATGTCTTATTTAAAGAGAATTAAAAGCTAGGTAACATTAACAGGGATTTCTCTGTTGCTTCCTTTAATGTGCCCCATTCCCAAGGAATAGAAAAAGCCGTCCTTAACCAGGTTAAGAAGTCCCTCAAGCTATTTAGTATACACTGAAGATACACTCTCACAGGGGCAGCAGCATAAACATCCAAAGAGTTACCCGTGGACTTCCTGAAGAGAAGTTTGTGTCCACATCCTGAGTATATTGGGAAATTTTCTGAGGGTTATTTAATGCCCATTGTGCATAAAAAAAATCCACAGGAGGCAGTTTGGCCACTGAAAATCAACATTAAAAACCAGCCCAGTCAAGCCATGGAGAGCTTGGCAACTTCTGCTATTGAACCCTGGAAACCAGGTAATTTGGACGATGAGTTCTGCTACAAGCCTTCCTAGCTCATAGGTTTTGGTTGCTTTATTTTAGGAAACATGCTATTGGGCTGCATTGTAAAGGCTAACTCAACAAGCTGCATGTAGTATACACAAAACCCCTCAGATTAAATAATCCAGAATATCATTTATTGATATTTTTAAATTTAGAGGCTCAAAAATCACCTTCATATTGGCCACTGCCCACTCAGACCTACACTTTTAGCAGTGATTTTAGAAATATCCGTAGCATACAGGATTTTGCTTCTCTGTGGGTTTAACAACCATAGCTTAAACTGAGGTTTAGTCTTGCACTCATAATATTTACAGTCCGGTGTCCTTTCTTTAGCTTCTTGTTGCTTCTTCAAGCATGAGAACATGGGACAGATAATGAACACTTTTCAAAAAGTAGTCATATAGTTACACTGGGCTTTCATCCACTTAACCTGTGAAGCTACTTTGTGCTTCATTCAAGTGTAGTACTCCCTAGAGAGCATGCACAAATCCGGTGCCATTCCATTTCTGATGTCCCGAGGACAGAAAGTATTCAGTTAATTGAAGACCCACGATTTCAGTTGTTTTTCTTACTTTTCCTAGAATGCATGACTCAGAGCTGAACAATGTTCAGTGAAAATGGTGTATTAACTCTCCCTCATTAAACTTTTTATTTTTTGTGTGGCTTCCAGCCAGATAATAAATTCACTAGGTATAATTTGTCTCTAATACTAAGCAGATAAAAGTACAGCCAGGCATGAAAAATGAGGGAGCAGCTATGCAGTTATCAGATCTGCAAATGACAGCAGAGGTGTGCATGAAATTCACGTGACCAAGGTCAGAAGTGTCTTCCTAGTATTCAGTATTGATAGCTCTTTATTTGTTATCAGTCAGGACTCCTGATGTTAGGCCCCTGGCATACTTTGTTAGAGAAAAAAATTAATTTGGTATGGAATAGTCACAGCAGCTGCATCTTTGGTGGCTAATTCACAAATGAACAGACATTTTTAACAGGAAACTGTATATCAAACCTTGAATAACCCCTCATGTTGGATTGAGTGTTTTAGCACGAAGAGATGCAGAAAAGCTTTCAAACAGAATGAATCGATGTGACCATGCCTGCCCAGGGTAATTGAAACGAGGCAGGAAATGGCCTTTAACCTGGAGCTGATTTCTCATAAGTGATCTTTTACAGCGATTATGAGCATTTTCCTTTCACTCCCTTGTGTATGTAAATTGTTTTGTAGCATGAGAAACACTGATGTAGCCAAGGAAACAAAATTGTTCATGTACTGCTGCTGAGTACAGTTTCTTGACCTTGGCCTGAGTGTAGCAATGGTGCAGTGCCTCATGCTTGCAGTCAGCCATTGCTCACCACAAGATGACTCCTTACCTGCTCTATCCGCCTGAGCAGCTCCTTCTTCTGACGCTCCCATTCACGCCGGTCTCTATCAAGCCTGTCCAGAAGCTCCACCTTTTCCCGGTTCCAGTTCTTCTCACTGTGCTGGATTTGCCAGCGGAGGTCCATTACCACACCATGACTCTCAGCCAGAAGCTTCCTGTGCTCCTCTCTTTCCCTTTTAAAAGCTCCCTTTGCATCAAATGTGAGGCTTGGTTCTCCTGAGGTGTTCTCTCTCTTCCCTTCAAGCTGGCATGAAAGTAAAACATTACTAGAACATTAAACTTTCTGTGGTAAAAGCCTGTGTCAGACAATGAATTTGAGTTAAAGACCTAACTCCACAAGGTAATGGCAAAATTATGGCAATTCTTAGATCTTAAGATTTCAATAAATTGTCAAATATTTTCAACTTTAACAAAGTTTTAAAATCAAGACAGCAAAGCCACGCTGAATAATTTCTCAAGCTCTACTAGTTCATGCCATTAAGGCATTAGTTATGATCTTTCTGATGAGAGTGTGGGTACCAGCAATGAAGAAAACATGGAGATAAATGTCAACCTCATCATCATCTCTGAGACAATCACCAGGACAGTGCCTTCACTCACTGCTCTGTTTTTGTGCTCTCACTCAGTGCAGCCTAAACCTAAAGAAGAGTGCATTCATCTTCTGAAGAGACTTTCACCAGGGCAATCCTCAGCAAGTCTTATTGTACAGCTCCTCACACCTTCCAACAAAAGAAGAGTGTTAGCAGCAGGAGGAGATGTACCAAGCCTGGTCAATCTGCCATCTCTGGTCAATCTGTCATCTCTGCAAGTTCTGGTGTCTGAACTGATTTCTAGCGTGGTTAGCTGATGCTCCATTCCCTCACTTCATGCTCAGGGCTCAGGTCAACCACAGCAGACGAGCTGGCTCATGGTACTAGATTCATAGGAAAATGCAGACTCGATGGGGCGTCAGGAGGTCTCCAGTACAACCCCCTGCTTCCAGCAGGGTTGGCCCTGAGATCAGATTGTGTTGTGCAGGACTTTGTTCAGTTGGATCTTGACAAGCGTGCAAGGGCAGGGATTGCACAACCTCTCCGGCCAACCTGGGCCACTGCTGGACTGTTGTCAGCGTGAAAAAAGTGCTCAATAGTTTTGTGTAAATTGTATGTATAAATTCAAGGAAGTGAAGAATTTATCCCTGAAGCCTGACCTTTTGTTGACAACTCAGATGTGTCAGTGACTCAGAATAGGATACATCTCCATCCCCTGGCTCTGCAGGTGAACTGAAGTGAAAAGCAGCAAAAGTCCATTTCGGCCTCTGAAGTTAAAGTTGTCCTCAAAAAGGAGAGGCAGCAGGTCTGCTGGGAAACATGCTGCTTTAGCAATACAGAAGGACAACATCTTCACCTTGCCCTATGTGGAAAATAAGCCCAAACTTTCTGAGCAAAGGGAAGTTCAGACTGGATTCATGAGTCTGGAACAGCCTCCACAAATAAATGGCTGGGAGGTCTTTCTTGAGTCATTAAAAATTGTACTGAGCTGCAGAAAACGTCCTGTTACAGCCACTTGCACTGACGGGGAAACCTTAAAACACCCATGTCCTCTATTACTAATTTCCAAAGTCCCGTTATTTTCAAATTAGCAACCAACCAGCCAACCAAAACCATCAATTATAAAAAAAGTGGCTTCCTATTTTAACAAGATTGACAAAATGCTATCTTTGTCACACTTATCCTATTTGTGCAGTGTAAATTTGTGGGACCTGCAGTGATATGTGAGAGGCTGTCCTGCATGCAACTGCATGGCTTGGTGGCAGACAAGAGGTACCCTGTGACAGAAATGCAGAACACAGCAGGAGAGACACCTCTGTGCTGTGGATCCAAGATGGGAGACACCATCCTGGGCAGCGCAGTTCCTCAAGAAAGCCAGAAAGCTTTGCTGCCTTCCTACCCACTACTCTAGATGTTAGTTCAGCAATATGTAAAAATATCACTGCTAGTTTTGAAACTCACTGCCAACTTCCTAACCTCAGGTAATGGCCTCTTGCCCCTTGCTACATCTTTCCTGTGTCCATCCACAAGTCCCCAGCTGCTTTTCATGGTGCTGTGGGAGTCAAAGCTGGAGCTGCAGTCAGAATCAGCAGTGTTGGTATGCGTTCTTTTAGGTTTGTTTGGTTTAATTTTCACTAGCCTGTGCCCCTGGCCCTGGTCTGCTCTTGCAAGTTCCTTCTGGGTTCACTAAGTAGCTGTGACACTAATAACCAGGAATTTCAGGAGTGTCACTGCAGAGGTCAGGTCAGCCAAAATAGTAAGGGACTAAGGAAGTAAACTCTGTACAGTTTCCTCACACCTAGTCCTGACAGAGCACTATCTAGGGCTTGTTCTTCGTGATACATACATCACCTTTCAGGGACTTGAGCTGTCCCCACAAATGTCTCATTTTGCAACAGGAGCTCTTAGGGGAAGTTGTTGGAGTGCCTGGACTAAGTCCAATGAGGCTGGAGGGCAGACCCAACCTTACAAATCTGCTGCCTCCTGGGGAATAACACCACATTCAGCAGTAGCCATGGCTAGCGTGATAAGCTGCAAAACCACACCAATGCCTGTGACAAATTCTTTAGCTGGTATGAAGCATGAAAATGCCAAAGCTAACCTACAAAGCAAGCAAATACTCAGCTGCAACAAATACAGTTTGCATGATTACCCTATAGAGCAAATTCCTTCTTCCATTTTTTTTGAATGTCAAAAAAAATAGCAAGATGTTGAATCTCAGCAAGACTCCCAGAAGAGCAATATCCCAAGACTGTATGGCTGCGATTAGAGTACCATACCCAAGCTGCCAAAATACAGTAAGTCATCCTGTGCTGGGCCATAGGCTCACCTAGACCAGAGCCATGGATCTTGCCCCATTTGAGAAGAATACAAGAAGTCTCTAAGTACAAAGATAAGCTCAAAACAAAGGCAGTGATACAGTGATACACCTCCACAATAATGTCCTGGTGTTCCGTGATTTTGGACCTAAAATCTTCTCCAGTCACAGGCAGTATCTTTAGACTCAGAAGTCAGTTCTCGGTGCCTGGGGAAAGTTGTGGATGCCCCATCCCTGGAAGCGTTCAAGGCCAGGTTAGATGGGGTTTTGAGCACACTGATCTAGCAGGTGTGTCTGCCCATGGCAGTGAGGGGTTGGAATTAGATGATCTTTAAAGTCCCTTCCAACCCAAACCATTCTATGATTCAATGGAAGGCAGAACAATGCTTCTGGCAAGGAGGGAGTCAGTCCTGCCTCTGTTTGGATAAAACAGCCCCAATCATGGAGGAAAGGTCCATTGGTGGCTCCTTAACATGTAAGTCTAGATGTGACTTTCCTAAACCTGCTAATTGCTATAGGTGGCCAGATGCCTCTTCATGTACACCACAGCTTACATCCCCCGAGACATTCTGAAGCCGGACCATTGGTCAGAGTCCTAGTGAGGGTCCGTGTCCTTAAGTGCAAGTTCTCAAAGCATAGACAGGGCTTGGCCCCTCATGCTATCTCCCTCCTTCTTCCAAACTTTTCTCAGTTCCCAGAATACCAGGATTTTTCACTTGCGCAGCTGGAGGCTGAGAATTACTGGGATTTCTTATAGGTTCAGCATTATCACAATCCTATACTTGGGAGCAATCTCATTATTTCTTATCTTAAAAACAATGCCTGAGGACCCTTCTGCCAAATAAGATGTGCATGCATTTCTGACAGCCAAGACTTTTATTTTTAATGATATATGCAGTGCTAAAGCACCAAATCAGCAGGCAACAGTACACTGTCACCTCTGGTTTGCAGTGCTTTTGTATCAAGAGAGTTTTCTTTCCTTTTTTCCTTTCTTTCCTACACAGAGAGTTGAAGCATCAAAATGCAAAATCACTGCAAGTGACTATTAATTAGCAGTTGACTCTCTTGAGGAAAATGCTCTTGTTAATTGACCTACTGCTTCACAAAAAAATCCCCCCAAAATGTCGGAAATGGCAGCACTGAAGACAACAGTGGAGGCTAGAAAGGCCTGGATTCTCTGCGGGCTTCTCAAGGGGTTGGCAGCTCTATACAAAACCTGTGGTGGAAGCACTGTGCAGCCCACTGCTTCATCACTACCAATCAAAACAACAAAATAACATCATGAGAGGTCCTCCTACCCACACCAACCTGACAGACATGGCTATTTAGTTAAAATTGTTGTTATGCCACATATTGCGCACAGGATAGCAAAGGATATTAGCATGACTATAGGTAGCGTTGAAATTTTACATGTTGTTCACTAGTTCCTCCCATTTTAATCCTGAAATCGAACCTATAGTGAAAACGCACTGTATTTTGAATCTTTAACATTAGTTTGAGATAAATTTGCATTTATATTATTTCCATATCAGGCTTATTATATTGTTATTTTTATATTTCATGTTTAATTCTCTCCCTGTAATCATGAGCACATACACCAGACCTCAGTGAGACACTTACATTGTTTGCCTTATCCTAATTGACATTCTAATGATTGATGTGCTGTCTTTTTGCCACTGCATTAGGGACCTGCTTTTGCTGTGAAATAGAAGCATTGGGTTTTATGTCTAAAATATTGACTAGTTTCATTCTTTTCACTTGCTTGAAAAAAAGCAAAGAGTAACAACCATGTCTTAGGAATTACCATACATTACATGCTATTATCAGTGTAGCAGTGGAGGTAGCAAAGAGCCTGATAAAGCCCCTGTGCAAATCTTTCTTCTCCCTTGGTGGGATTGGCAGCATCATCCTAATGCCAAACACCAACCTGTGAGTTTATTACCCATGCAAAGGCAAAGTATGCAAGCTCTAAATTGGCAGTTTGTTGTCTGACTAACTCTATGTTTTGTTCTTCGTTAATGTCTTGAGTTAGAGGTAGATCTGTTGCCTAGGTTTTGTTTTGGGAGGAGCGAAAATGGGAATTGATTTGGTTTGCTTTTTCAGGTGATGCGTTATCTGGAAACGTGTGCGCACTAAGCAGCAGCTGAACTGAGAATCTGAATCCACTGAGAGAAAACCTGGTGAAAAAGAAAGCTTCTTCCTTTGTTCTGGGAAAGCAGCCTAAAGTACCTGAGCGGGAAAAGCAGCGCCCGCATCTCAGCTCTGTGCGTCAGAGTGAGTCTCCAGTGTTCTGTAAATTCTCCTAAATGTACCACTCTCCTGGCAGTGAATATTTTTATTATATTTGTCTTCTGCAGAGAAGGTCTGCTATTACGAATCTTTTTCTCAAGACCTGAATGTACTAATTCTCCTTCTCCTCCCCTCTTCAATGCTAAAAATTAGAGCTTTTATGCCATCAGCTTTGGAAATGAATCCTTGTGGGTTTTTTGCTGATTTGTTTTCATATTGCTTCAGAAACAGTACATCTTCTGTGAACAGCCATCCATGACACTGAAGCACCTGGCACCATATTTTATATACATACTTCTAACAGTATCCTGTGGTGGGTAGCTAGAGCTTTCTCTTCAGTAGGGTACCATCCATCACTAACCAGTAGCTTTGAATACCTAGTTTAATATTAACATATTAATCTATCACTTTAGTATTATTAAATCACTCTTTTCTCTCCTATGCATCAAGCACTGCATCTGTTATGTGCCAAGGCACAGTGATGAGCTAATTGTGAGAATGCCAACATCAGGACATTTTTCTCTCCTGTAAATGCCAATAAACACAGATACCTGCATGTCTCATTACTGCAGCTGATACATTACCAGCCAGTTCTTCTGAGAAAATACAACAATAAGAGCACAAAGTTCATTTGTCCTCACCTGTGTTATACAGTATCTGCTACTTGCGTACTCATACTGGGACAGTTGGAATCCAAGAAGCAACTCAAGAGGCACAGCTTTGCTCACACTTCAGGGGGGGCTTTCAGGCACCAGGGTCAAATGAATAAATACAGCCCCTTTCCTGGCTGTCTTAGATTTCCCATTTCATTAAGCACCTCAGCCATTCTTTACCGGTGTTGGCCGCGGGGGATGTTACCTGTTCGAGGTGACACTTCAGTTCAGTCATCTCCACCTCCCAGGCTGCCTTGTGCAGGGCATACTGCTGTTGCAGCCCCTGCCGCTCACGCTCCTCGTCCCGCAGCTCCGAGCGGAAGTCATCCAGCAAACCCTTCAGAGCGTTCAGGAGCTTCCGATTTTCACTCGCCTGCCGCAACAAAGCAAACAAAATGCTGTCATTGGGTGGCTTTAGACTCCAGTTTCAATTTTTAGGAGGAAAAACGCCTGCACACCCACTGCATGGAAGAGAAAATGCCTGGGTTAACTTTTGCATGAGAGAACTAAGGAAGAGCAATGCCTTCTCTGCTACAGCCTGCCCACTGAACTGGCTATCCCTGGAGGTATTTCAAGGATGTGTAGATGTGGTGCTTAGGGAAACAGTTTAGTGGTAGAATTGGCAGTGTTAGGTTTCTGGTGGAAACCAGTAATCTTAAGGGTTTTTTCCAACCTAAACGATTCTATGATTCTGCAATTCTACTCCTTCTTAGACCTAGTGCTGAAGCACCCATGAAAGACAAAGATACTTAAGTCATCCTGAAAAAGGCACTAAGTATCTTTCTGGATTGAGGACATCTGCAATAACTTCTTTTTTTGATGCTGTAAACCAAAGCTAGATTATCATTCCTCAGGTTTGTTGGGTAGGTGGATATCTCATATATACAGTCATCGCTCAGCATCCAAACCCAAATATTTGTAAACTGCATATAAAAAAAAGGATTAATTTTCAATGCCTTTGTATTATCAGATAAAATTACTTTGGAAAAAAAAAAAAAAAGTGGGGTTTTGAGCTGAGTATCTCTGCTAAGGTGTTTTACTAGTCCGTACTTCACATTTCTGCTCAGTCCCAGGCAGCTGCACACAGGTTAGCTTTAGAGCAGCACCCTGTCTGGTACCGGAGGCACAAACACCAAGTAGGACACTTTCCCTCTTACAGTGGGATAAAAAAGCAAACTTTCATGTCTTGTTGAGAATGTCATGGTCATATTGAAAATGTTGTCTGTGCTCTTGTGTTAGCTAGGAGCTAAGAATGGAATTAAAAGTCCAGCCCAGAGCTGGCATCTGATCTTGGCAAGTACTGAAAGACTGCACCTATTTTCCCAAGTGAAGGCTTCCTGCAATTCCTCTTATCCGGTGTTTCATGAAGTACCTACATAGGGACTTCTTTGTAGACAGGCCAAGTAAACAGATGTCTGCAAACTAATAATCTAAATAATTTTCATGTGCTTTTCCCAATGACAATTCATGTAAGATATTATGCAGACAACTAAGCTGATTTCATATGCTCATCAGATTTTTGGCATCTCTGAACCCACCTTACCAACTTTTGTAATCACTAATCAGACACAGCACAGTGCCTTTTTAATTTAGAAAACAAACAAATGTGGTCTACTTTTTCCAAGCCATTTGATTCATCAGCAAAAATATGCTAGACGCAGGGAAGTGACTGCAGGTGCGCACTCACTGACCTATAATCTGTTTGGACTAATGAAATGTGATGGTGTACAACATGGGGTTTTATAAGAAATGCACCCACAGAAGCAGAATTAATTCCATTAACATTTAATGCTAATCAGCAGTTTCCTACTATACAGCAGCAGTCTCCATCATGCATGTAAGATCACCTACTTTTCAATATGTAATGAGATTTTATGTTTCCACCATTAATTTTCATTCTGATACCCAATTAAGGCTAAATTCTCCAAACATCTCAGGCCCCTTGTGTAGTAATCAGAATAAGAGCTCTTTTGAAGATCTGTCCTCAGTCTCACAACAGGAGCTGCTGGGTATCGAGCACACCAAAATATGGCCTCATCCCCTTTGAAAAGCCTGTCTCCAAATGTCCATGAAGGCTTTCATTCAAGAGCCACATTCTGTGTTTTCTGGTATGCTGCATAAACCTTTCTCTGGCAAAGTAGTCTAAAGGCTTCACAAGGGAAATGAGGCAGAAGAAAAACAAATAACACTAAAAGCAAACTACATCTCTCACTCCTATGCATACATTTGATAGCTTTAGAGCCCTGTAAAATTAGGTTTGCAAAGAAAGAAGTGATGGACTAGTACAGAGAGAAGCCAGTAGAGCCTCACTGCAGGTTTGTAGCCTACTGAGATGAGGGCATGTCTTATTTCTAGAGCCGCTACATCAATATAGCTGTAATAAGACCAGTACCCCAGGTGCCTCCTGGGCTTGCTGGGTGTTTAATTAACTTGCCAATACAAATCCAGTTTTGGTTACATACTTTTAATTCCTGCAGAGAAGTCTCTTTTGAGCGACTTTATACTTGTAGTCTGAAATTGGAGAAGTCTGCGATATTATTTTTCTGTTTTGCCAAACTGGAGTGTTTTTGGAGAACAAAGTACTTCTGAGACAATGTGCTCTGAAATACAACATATACATCCAGACATACTTTAGATTTCTGTTGGTAAAAATGCAAAACAGCCTCTGCATTAGAATAAGTCCCATAGATACATAAGGAATGTTACGGTCTTCCCCTTCCTCCCAGGGATGTTGTACGGGAAGAAGAAACTGGACACGTTTGTGATTCTCTGGACAATCTCCCATGCAAGGTGCTGGGTCTTTAGTACCTTACCAATTACTGAAATCTACAGCATGGAGGAATCTGATTCATAACTGATCTAAGACAAATGAATTACAAAAGCAGTTTAAAATCTTGTTGTATCCACAGCTCAGGATTTGTAAGTAAAAGAAACAACATTTGACAAGAAGTAAAAACTTAATCTAGTAAACCTCAATTAAATTCCAGGAGTATGAAGCCTTTACCAATTTGAGTGAACCCCAGAGATGGGAGCCTCCAGCTCCAGAAAAGTTTGGGACTGGAGCAGCTGTTTAAAGCTTGGTTCTGCTTTTAATCACAATTCTTTTTTTTTGCTGAGAATTTCACTTAAGAATTTAGCCGCAATCTGGTATTACAAGCGGTTTAGTGGAGCAGTCAATTAAAAACACAAAGTCAGAAGCCTAAACAGCGAATGAGAACTGTGCATTTCATCTGTCTAAACACAGATCTAGCCAAAAGTAAAGCTGGATCTTAGTGCAAACCATTTTAGTATATTTAGGTCTTAATTACTATTCTGTTGGGCTTTTCTCTTAGCTAAGCTCTGAAAACAAATATTGTATGAGCAAATAAAGACCTAATTAGGGGGTTTCTTGACACTCCTCCCAAGCAACAGCATGAGTGCATTGGTTTTTAATGCCTTTTCCATTGGACTACAGATGTGTAAACTATTTTCTTCTTACTCCTCTGATCTTACACCATCCAAAAGGCATCCCACCCTTTCTACTCAACTAAACCAAAGCTCTTCCATTTTCCACAGGCTATTCTCCCTTATCTCCTACTACACACACAGAAACGCTGACTTACAGCAAGCCCTCCTCTACTGGACCACCAGCCTGACTTGCCTGCTAATCTCCTGCCCGTGACCAGACCTTCCACTTGGCTCTTGGACCAGTTCCTAGCCTCACCCTTTCTACAGTGTGCCCCAGCTACCAGCAATGGGACAACGCCATGAAGGGAAAGATGAATCAGTCCTTCTCAGACTTCCCATCTACCCTGCCTCTCGTCAATTAACCTTTTTTCTCCCTTTTCCCCTCAGCTATGCCTTCATCCCTTCACACACTGGCCATACAAAAATCTCAGACAAGTGAGATGTGTGCTTTCCACCAAGTCAAGTACCTCAAATCAGAATGTAATAAAATTAAAGGCTGCTTGTTGAAATTGAGGTTCATGGTTCATTATTTTTCTCAAAACAATTCCAATTCCAGGCAGGGTGGGAAAGTCAGCAGCAAGAGCACAGGCTGAAAATACAAGCCATTAAATATTAAAAATAAATATGAGTAAGTTCAAGTTACTGTAAGCCCTTCCTTTTTTTCCTGACCTAGTTATCTCAGCCACTCCTAGACTATAACAAAATTTCCTTCCTAATGTGAAACAGAGGTTGGTGCATTTCATTTTGGAGCTTGCCAGGCAGAACCAGCAACTTAGGGCTCTCCTAGGCAGGTGCAAACCTGGGAGACTTCCAGCTTCACCACTAATTCCAAGTTCCCCACATAAACAGTGATTTTTTCCAGCTGCAGGCTTAGATAACCTGCAGAAGAAGCCCAAAACATTGGGTGTTTTTCAGCACAGTCTGACTAGTCAGTGGTACACTGGGAGGTGAACACTGCTTGAGGTCCACCCCATTGAGAAGGACGTGCTCTGGGTTTACTTATAGTCTCAGATCTTTAAAACTGGGACAACACAGGTGAAGTGTTTTCATGCTCTATTTTTGTTTAGTTACTGTGTTTTGGGAGCATATATGAGTTAAGTGAAGCTGATCTTTATGGGAGAAAGCCTGCAATGTGTGCAGAGCAAGGATCAGGGTCTGTGAGGCTGGTGAGCTCAGCAAAGGTCCTGCATGCAGGAGATTTGCAGGGCCAAGCCATCCACCATAGTGAGATGGACAATTCAGGCTCAACTGATATGAAGAAATGTGAGGGCAGAGCAAGGTTCTGGCAGAGCCTCAAGGGCACAGGAGTGCAGGCAGCTACTCCTCTGTTACGGTCCCCCAGAAGACAATTCTGATGCCTTGAATCTGTGACAGCATCAGAATCAACCTACATTAGGGTTTCCTATTTTTGTGCCAGAGAATAATTATAATTCTTTCTTGCCATTGACAAACACAAGCCCTGTAGCACTGAAAACCCTTCTTACACGCATGTCAATAAACACAGTGCTTGTTACAAGATTCACTAGTGTGAGCAGGCAAAACAAGTAATAGGGTTTAAAATGAGAAATATTTAGCAAACTCGCTCATTCTTGCAGTGTTGAAATAACAATTTTTTCCTAGTTGGAAGGCAAGAAATGTATTTTACCTTCACAAGGCCATTTGGGTATCATGCACTGTTCACTACCAACAGGGGTACTGCGATGTAATCTGTTCCTACGGATCATTTCTTTAAACAAGATTAGCTGGAACTGCTACAAGTACATCTTGCAATGTATACACAAATGAATTATAAGCAATCTTACTTCTCATTTCTTCCACCTTAATTGAGATTAATACTTAAGCAATGATTATTTCAAAGAGGATATAATCTATTTGAATGTTCTTGGTCATTTTAAGATAACTGTATGGAAAGTTAGTACATGAGAGAGTTTGTACCGAGATAGCATGTTGGTTCAGTTTTATTTTACGCATTCCAGATTGTCAGTCTACAGATGGAATGCAGTTAAATGGCACGCTCAGGAGAATCTCTTCCATGGCCTTTTTCAGCTGCTATCAAAGAGCCTGCTGAGAGGATGACAGTGACAGGTTTGGGTGACCAGCAATGTAGAACCTTTTCAAATGCCAAACTGATCCAATGAATACTACCTTGGTAGCACACTTCACAGAAAACAATAGCTAAAGAATGAAGTTGTCAGCTGTAAAAAAGGAAAGCAAAAGAGTCTATAAACTTAAAGCGTAATATGAAGTAGCAGAAAGACCACAGATCTCTACTATTTTTATTCATATAGAAATTCGAACTGAAGTTACATCTTGAATGAGAGGCAGGTTGCAAGACAGCCTGTGCATCTGCCAGCACCAGCCTAACCGTATTATAGGATAGGGATTTACTGTTTCCTGCTGTGTATCTATTAGACCATAGAGATAATAAGCAAACAGGTTGTACGTAGTTGTGACTCTGCAGAATTCAAGGTGAAGAACTGAAATCCAAAGACACACACAATCACCAGAACCTGCAGCGAGTCCCGTAGAGTGAAGTGGCCATAGAGAGATTTGTCCGAGAACTCTCACTGTGGAATGGGCTCAAAAAATCAAAGTTTCAGATAAGAGACAGGGCATAAAGCTTCAAGACCTTTTTCACTGAATATGTGCTTTGCACAGAATTCTTGCTCCTTCTACTTATGATTGCAAATAATTCCATGTAACAGGATGCTCTCATCTGAAAATTTTCCATTTTAAAAACAGAAGAAGATTCTCCTGAAGAACTGTTGGAAGCCTTAAGTCTGTCCCCTTTGAATGTGCGCTATTATTATTAGGACTGCTAGTATACTAAATGTACAAAGAAAAAAGCCAGGATATATGGCAGTGCTCTCCCACACATAGCCAAATCACAGAAGATGTCAGGGAAAAATTGACGTGATTTGTTTTTAGGCATTTAAAAACAAACCCATTGACAGGAAGCAATTTTTGCATTGTTTTCCCATCATCTCTAAGGGAAACAGTAAATACATGTGCTAGTTTCTTAAATTATTTAAGGGAAATAGAATCACCTCTTTTTACTAAAAGCTTGACAGAGGAATACAATAGAAGTGCTCAGGCAAGAGAAGCATGTAAATTCTGCAAACCATCACATACTGATAGATGTTTCTGGGCAAACAGCCACAGGAGGAAATAGAATTTTTCACTGATAGCATCTGCCAACAAGAGAACAGTAATCACGTGGCTCCTGATTAAATATAAATATAATGGATGAAATCCACAGTAATTGCTGTGTAGCTAGAAGTACTTTTACAAGTATGATTCTAGGTGACTGAACACAGCAGCAGAAGAAAATGAACTCCCTTGGAAAATCCAGTTTCCATTCCCAAGGCATGACAAACAAACGGTGTAGTACCTGCTTCTGCTGCTGCAGTAATTCTGCAGTCTGAAGCTGTGGTCCACGATCAGTGCTCTCTGTGGTGGGACGCTGGGAAAAATCTGTCAGTGCAAACACTACGTCCTCTTCCTCCTCCTCTCGCTCCGCATCATCTGCCTTCTGCTCAGACTGAATGCCAAAGTCTGGGAGGGTCTCAGGATGCTCGATCTAAAACGCAAGAGATGGGACACATCAATACTCTTGCCATTCAACTTAGGGGACAGAAATCTCTTGAAGGACTAAGGGAAGGGACTTTCTTCCCCTGCATCTCTGTGGTGAGATGTATTGACTTCTAGTCTGTAGGCTACAGGAAATGATCTTTGAGTGATATATGACGTTGGATATATGAACACAATACTATGCAAACTAGGAGATCTATGCAGCTGAGAAGATGTATATAACCCATCATGCATTGATGAAAAAGTGTACAAGACACTGGTGTATTGTCAGATGAAGATACAGAGATCAGGAAGTATCCAACCCTAGCACTTTATTCTCTCTAATGCATTAGCAAAACACATGACTCCAAGAATGACTGGAGGTGGATTGATTAGAAATTAACCAGCCAAAAAATCCAAACAGGGAAAAAATGAAAGCTGTTTTGATATTAGAAGATGAACTAGTTTACACAGAAGCAAATTAGTACTGCTGAATAAAGTAGAAACAAATTATTTCTAACTAGCTACTCATCTCTTGTTTCTGACTCATATTACCACAGCAGATGAGGTAAAGATGTTCATCCACCCTTTATATAAGCATACAAAACATTGGAGTATTCAACTCAAGCATACTTCTACCAGACCTGAAAGGTTACTTGTACTGCCAAACGCAGCAAACATTGAAAAACACTAGGCACACAAGTATCAGTAATACTGAGAAAAAGTACTTAGTTGCCTTAGCAAATAGCTTCAGGATTGGATGAACCTGCAAAATAAATCTATTATTCTCAGTACTTCTGTACAAAATGTCAGAACGGGCAACCACTTCTTTTTAACTTATTTTTTCTTTAGGTAAGATTTCCAAAGTAAGTGGTAATTCTGGATGTGCAACTCAACACAATTCAGCAGCACCTTCCTTCACAATGCAAGCAGGCTGGCAGTTACATCCTTGCTGAGATGTGTCAGCTTGGGGATTCCAGGTTGTTATGTACTTCTGAAATTCCTGATCTTAGTTCAGTTGCTATTTGGAAAATCACCATGATGACTACTGGTGTACTGCTGCTGACGGTGACAGACGTGTGTATGGAGAAGAGGAACAAACAAGAATGATTCACTGTAAGTTCCCACAAGAAGCTGCTGTATAATTCTCCTGCCAACATGAAAACAGAGCTTCCCTCCATCTGTATTGTTGAAGACTTCGTAAGGAACACACTGTGCACATGATGAGAAAAACAACAGAACTAAACCCATCTAAACAAATTTGACTCCATCAGCTCACTAAAGTTTTTTTTTCCTTTCCCAAAATTATTCAGGAGTCACATATTTGAGACCCAATTAAATTTTTATTTACTATGAGAGAGTTTTTCAGGACCAGATGTTTGCAGTAGTTAAGGATATAGACTTAAAGATGGATGATCAGTAACATATCATGCAGAATAATCATTTTAGCACAAGCCAACTTGAGAAAAGGCTTCATGTTTCATTTGAATGACCTTTAAATCTTTATGTAATTTTAAAGTTGCTGATGCCACATTATATTTAAAGTCTGCACTTAAAGAAGGGACATCCCCATACCCCACTGCTCACAACTTCATTGGGTTAATAAAGTGAGACAGTTACCTCTAATATGTCTTCCCCTTCTTCTTCCATTCGCTTGCCTTGCCGCCAATGTTTCAGCAGCCACTTCAGTTTGACATACAGGAGAAAGGTGTCCTGCTTGAAACGCCTGAGTTCTTGCTGCAGCAGACTTTTCTCCTGGCTCCAGGTCTTCTCTTCCAGTTTGTTCTGCAAAGTCAAGCTCTGCACTTCCAAGTCTTTCCTCCGCAGGGTCTGCATATGCTCCTCCTCCAGCTTTAATGGAACAACAGACACCATGTCAATGGGGTGGTGTCCTGGGGCACTCTCCAGGATTTGCACTTTGTTGGGTGAGACAAACTGAAATCTCTAATTTTCATCATCAGCAAGCAGCTGCTGAGTTTGACTCAGTAAGTTCCTCAGCAGTTAGGACTGTTGAGGAAATTAGAGGACAGCAGCTGATAAACTTTGCTTAAATAACCATATCCAAGTCACCTTATGTGGAAGTGGATATACTTTATAGATGCACAAGACCTCTGCTGATGCTTAAACATTTTATACCACTCATATTTTCTTCCCTCTCTTAATTGTATCCCTGCAGTACATTCCCAGCACAACTACCATCCCACACTGCTGCACATATCACACCTGCTACATGCACTTGCAGACATTCCAAGGCGGGACCACAGCTGCCCTTCAGACAACCTGGAATATTATCCTTGCCTCTTCACATCCTTTCCTCTGTGGCTACATCTCCCTCTGCTTCTGGAAGGGCAATACTTCTGAAGGAACCACAAGTATCTCAGATACAACCACTGCTCCTTCACTTCTCACAGTACATACTTGGAAGCATCTGAACGACTCACAGTAAACAGTATCTCATTCTGATATGACTAGATCAGGGACACATGCAGGAACTGAAGAGACAGAAATAGGCTGCAACTTCGGCATTCAACATGTCTCAGTTTCAGTACTAGAAGCACCAAGAAGAGCTCATTCTTTGGAGCACACATATAATTACATCTGTTTCAACACAAGCCCACTCAAAATATTATTCTTTAAATGTGACTTCTCCCTCAAAACGTCAGAATCAAACCATGGCCTGACCTGCACCAAACAGCGCTTGTAGAAGCTGGTTAACAACATCTCATATTCTGCACGGACAGGATAGTGTTTCCACTTCAACCAAACTGTGGTTCATACTGACCAAGAAAAGACAGATAGCAAATCAGTACAGAGCTACTGCTTGCAGACGCCAGCTTCTACTGTTTTCCATTCTGCAGAACAACAGTCTCTCCCTTTGCTGACCAGCTCCATGGATGAAATCTATGAAAGCCACAGTACACTAACAACCACAATGACTTAAACTGTAAGAACATACCCTACAACAAACAACATTCACAAAGGATTGAAGAGTACTTCAGAGATTCTTTTTCAGGAGCTTGAATGCCCCAGCAATTAATACTGCTAAGAAATATATGCTTGATTTTCATGACAACATTCAGATGCTTCTGATATAGGCTACTGATCCATACTGGATGGTTTACTAAGGTCGTTCCTGACATTGAAATTATATTCTCAGGCAGGCATAATGCAAATTTTCAGCTTCTATGCTACTATGCCTCAAAAAGTTCCAGATTAAATTTAAATTATGTACAGTGGTTGCTAGCTGAAATGGGTTTAAAATGTAGCTTAAAAGTAATCTGGAACAAAGTTAGCTATAATACCCAAGAAACATACATGCAACACCTAATAACAATCTGTTATTGTACAATCTGGAGATTGTACATTGCTAGCACACAGCAATTTGATGTCATGAAACATTGTTAAAAATGAAAAAATATAAAAGGGGCTAATTTTAAATTTGATTTTTTACAGGAAGACTTTGTGTTGATGCAGGTTCTTCCACCAAATGAAATTATGGTTAAATGCAGCAAAGATCTGAGTCATTTCCACCAGAAATCCTGAAAGATGATAAAAAAGGAACAATATCAACAGGATAGGCATAATCTGGAAAAAATGAAGAATCCAGAAGATGCTTTTGTTTGTCTTTCTCTGGCCATCAAAATGAACAGCTAGCTTTGATTTTGCTGCATTTTTCATCGCTTTTACAAACTGTTACGATCTTAGTCCCTGTAGTCACAAATTCTTGCAGGAGACCCTGGTGGAGGTAGCTTCAGAGAGTATTACGCTTGTTCCATGGATAGCTATTGCAAAAGAAAAGACCTTTAAGAGGCACGCAAAGCTTCCAAAAAGCTTTCATGGCCAAGGAAACTAGGAAGGAAATCAATTTACTGGTTGCCTTCAAAAGTCTCCTTGAGAAAACTCCTATGGAGATCAACAGGAAATTAAAGCTACTTATGAAAAAACTGAGAGATACCACTTGGGCATAATCAGATTAGCTGGCACAAAGAAAAATGCTTTACACTACGCAATAATTACACTGCATTTAGTCTATGAAGCAAATTTTAAAAGGAAAACTTCATTTAAGAGCCAAACAGCCTGAAAAAAATTAGCAACAGATTTTTTTCACTCTAGGAGCTAGAGATCACAAAATGATTGACTTATATGTTCCAGTCTTCAAAAGAGCAGGGGGAGTCCATGTAACAAAATATGATTTATTCACCAGTTGTGAATAAAAGGGTTGGAAGTATGGGGTACAGAGAAATACAAAAAGTCCTGATTTGTTATAGGCATGTAGTAACTCCTCTGACTTCATAGAAGTGTTGGATTTTCTTTGGGCTAGGAGAGGTCAGAAAACTGCACAGATCCAAGCTATGCTCCTAGAGATCAAACACACCCTTTCCCAGCCCGTGGAGAGATGAAGGGGCAGATATAATTCCAGCCCCTTGACTTCCCCCACACAGGGGAGGACAAAACTCTCAAGTAAGCAGAGAAGCCAGATTCAGAGTGGCAAAATAGGCTTGAGTTTATATTTCCCCAACTTCCAGATTCTTCATTTACTCAAATGGGGTCAAACAGGCACAGTCATCAGGACACAAGCTGCCATGATCCTCACTAACAAGTTCCATGCCACATGTTATGGTCATGCGTCTCTCCCAGCAGGCAGGTTTCGTATTTACCTGGATGATCCTTTCTGTAAACTTTTCTTGCTCCTCTCGGTGAAGTCTCGTCTCCTGCTCAAGCTGAGCCTGAAGCTCCTGTATCGATACATTCTGTACAGGTAAAACATGGGAATCCCTGAGCTGATCAGCAGGACAAAGGGATAGGTTTAGCAGAAAATGTGTCTCTGAGGTGTTAAAAAAAAAGGAAAAAAGAAAGGAACTGCAGGACAGACATCTGCACAACTCACGGTTATCAATAGTTAAAACCAAAGCACAGTGTGCAAATAAATAGTAATGCCTTAAATATGTGTGGGAATTTCCTGTGTGGCTTCTTCTGAAAGCTAAAGCTGGGATGCTGATTTTACATGTTGGATATTCCCTCCAGGACTCTGCTCTGGGTTTGCACTCGAGTAGTTGAGACAGCACACCACCAATGACATTAGTCAGATGCGCTCCTGTTTACAGGATTACATATTTGGTGGTGTATTTCTTTATGATAATCAAAGGCATAAAAAATTAACATCCCTGCAGAAGATGCATCTAATGCACATTTATTGAACGTAATTATTTATTCATTCTCGACCCTTCTTATCAGGCAGTTAATGGGATAGCATTTATCAAATCAACTAAGCATATAAGATCCCTTTCTTCAGATACAGGATAGCTTTCTGCACAAGTTGACTTCATTCTCTGATTTCTACTCAAAATAATTGCTCCACAAATGTCATGATGATAAGCTGTATGAGTCTGAGCTCTGAGTAAAATGCTTAAGTATTTCTCCTTTCAGGTTCAATACTATTTTAATCTTAATACTTTTGATTTTATGTTGTCATTAAGTTTGGCAAGCCATTCACTTTACTTCTGAAAGTCACTCAATTCAAAAATAAAGACCCAAGAAGGCAGAGTTGGACCTCATTATTTATACTGTGCTAATTAATCTTGTGGCACTTATTTTCTGATCAGAACTTTCTGTGCCCTTCATTTTTTGTCCCCCACATCGAAGTTAAAACTGGTTTGTCTGTACAAAGGAGATGCTTGGCCAGATGCCATCCTCTTCATATGTGTGGCCACAGAAAAACACTGTGGCACCAAACTTCTACTTCCTGGAGTAAAGATGCATTTAAAGAAGCGATTGCTTAAGGCTTCAAAGTGTAATCCCAAGATCTCTGCTGGCCAATGTCCAGCGTGCTCCAACCTCAGCAGCTGCAAGGATGCAATGCAGGTTGTGGGACTGCTCTTGGTGGCTGTGTTGCCATTTCCCCTCTGGCATCAGCCCTGGCATCCATCTCCTCTCCCTGAGCACTCCTCCTGATTCCCGAGGGCAAAACCAGCTGCTGCCACTGTTTGGGCTGCAGCAACCCTTGCTGGGATGTTTTGGGTTATTGAAGAAGTATTTGTCACTGAAACAGATGCTCCTCTCCTCCTCTAGGGAAAAAGGGGTAGTATCCCATAAGCCACCTGCAGGGCTGTACTCTGCTGAAATAAGAAAGTCGCCCTACACAGACTTTCTGGGGCCTATCTGTTCCTCCTTTACTTGGTTCACTTTTTGACTTGTGCACAAATACGGTTTGTACCCGAGGAAAAGACACTTCCAGCACTCTGAAAGGTACACATAAAGTGAATATTATCTGCCTTATCGATTTTATCTTACACCTTAATGTGTCCACAGACATTTCGTATTGTATGGGGCAAAAATTTGGTCTCATGAATAATTTGCAAAGAACTGTTTGCAATGGGATTTGCCAGTTTTGCACAATCATTTGTAAATCGTCTGTTTTAATTTTCTAATCCAATAAAGGAAAAATTGCTTTCATCAGAAATTTCTACTCTTTTATTCTGATCAGTCCTCTTTAGGAATGTGGCAAATAAGAACAAATGTACCTAGTAAATACAGGCGTAATTTAAAAGAAATACATTCCTTCTTTTTATGAATTCAAAATCAGCCAAAATCATGCAAAGTTGATCTGGTAAAAACAGATACAACATGGCAACACTCTCTTGTCCGCAATAATGACTGATCTTAATATGCCTCTCCTTACAGTCACACAATTACACTTTTAGATAGTAATACTGTTGGTCTTGGCGTTCCTGGAACTGGAAGCTGAATGAGAGCAGCCAAAGTTACCGGTAATGTAAGTTCTGAAATTTTCACTATTCATTTCACACTTGTGTTTCCTAATGAAAAATTTTCTAATAAACATATAGTCCATGCAAAGACAAGTTTCAGGAAAGTTGGGTGTTAGGTTGGAATTATTAAGAAGGGTTAAATATATCATACATGCAGATATACTATCACATGCATACTAGATAATGCAAGTCTTTTTACAATTGCTTTGATTCTTTAAGGATGATAGATTTCTGTAAGTGGTAAAGTAAATGTGTTGAAAAGCAGTTAATGCATGAATGCAGAATTGCACAGCTTTTTCCTTTCAGTGCAACCTGAGGATTCTTCATAATCTATATCTTCATAATCTGTAATTTCATATAATGTCAGTTCTAGCAGAAGCACTGGGATTTGTACTGCTCAGGCTGCTTAAGTACCTAATAGACTGCTGCTAAACATCTGGCTCATGAATGAAGAATATGTAATGCATCATGTAGAATTTGTATATGAAGTTCAGACATGTGATAGCGCACTGATGGTCGTCTATATGTTTATATGTGGAAATCAGGCCCCTATCTTATAATCAGCAGGGTGTAGTCTGACGCACAACTGTGGTTTTGTTTTGTTTTGGAAAACACCACTGCTACAAAACGGAGACAGAAGTTGATAACCTGTCAACTTCCGTTCTTTTGTTTTCTTTGTTCTCATTAACAAACACCCTACAGGAGGAATGGAAAACACCCCCAAATATGACAGCCACCACACGACCGGACCAAAACCACAGAAACAGACAACACAAACTACAAGAAGACATACAGACAATGACGGGAAATACGAGCTAGCGCTACTCCATCACAGTGCAACAGAAGCAGCTACACTTCATCCACAGCTTGACACAGACTGTTTCCTACAAACCCAATTATTGTACTTCCAGTTCCACCTCTGTCCTCCGGACAGGCAGTGCCCAATCCTTCTGTTGAGTCCTTTTCTCTCACCTGTTGTCACTCCAGAACAAGCTAATCCAAACTGATGTCTTTACCTCAAGAGGATATGCAAAGAAAAGTCATCCACACTTTGGGGGCTTCACCACTGCTCCCTCGTTGCACCGACGCCTTTCTGCCCCTCTCTGCTTGTTGTAGGCTTTCCAGGTTACTTTCCAACTCACACAATCCCATGTTTCCACAATGACTTGTTTTCACAGGTTTATCAATGCCCCATGAAGCTAGGTTTTACTTCCCTGTTTTCTCCATTTTACCATTGCTAATTGCAATCTCATTTTGCCTGTAAACTTAATCAGTTTATACACAACAACCATGACCATCAAATTTCATGGAGTCTTTCTTTTTTGCCTTTTTTGTTTTCAGGAGGGATGGAATAAAATAAGGCTCAAGGAGACAGGATAGAAAGATGCTCTCCAGAATTTGAGTGCAATTCCAAGGAAGCCAAGAGATGAACACTTTATGCTGCTCATCTAATGCTATGTTATAACACTTTGATATTTGGATCTTACATTTGACTATGCATTCTGAAAATTACTACTTTTTGACACATGGCAGTTGACCATTACATGCATACAATCAATCAGACCTGTGAGGAACGTCCCGTACGTTCTGCATTATTTTTTACATGCAATACACATCTAATTGAATTCTCACAGGCTGCTTCTGAGGATGTCCTCTTCTCTTCTCCCCCTTAAAAATAAATCCCTTGCTATGGTACAATAGGCAGTTGTGTAGTTATTTGTCTGTGCTTATATGGAGAGTCTCTGATTTTGGGAAAACATAGAACACTGCTCCATGTCTTTAAATATCCAATTCATTGTATGGATAGTATAGAAAGTCTCACCAAGTTCAGTTAGGACTGGGATATCTGAATTTACATCATAAAGGGTCTTTTAAGCCATTATATTGTCAACCTTTACAGAATCTTGCATAGCAAGGAAGACTACAATTCATCAAAGTAAATTATTCTTGCTGCCCCTAATCTTGGTGGGAAGAAATACTGTTCAGCACCAGTTTGTCTTTCATCTTCCCACAACTTTGCATAGGAGGAATAGTGGACACCAAGTGATGTAACTTTCTATGTGGTCCACAATTGTTGGGTTTTTTTTCAGAAGAAAGAAAAATCACAATATATAAAACATGCACTTTCTTTTCTGGGAAAATGTAACGTTATATTGGGGCAAGAGAAATTGATGTGCAAATTTTCAACACATGGATGGGAGCCGCTGCAAAAGCCATCCAGCTGAAAAGCTCTCACATGGGATTATGAAAATTGCACAGAAGGAGCACAGATACACCAAAACCAGCTAAAAATAGAATATTCAAAGAATATTCAAAATATAGACTAAAATTCTTGTATGTCCAAAGTGGATCCATTCAGCAGATTTGGTTCAAAGCAGGTGATAAAGTAACTTACTTGCACATCATTGTATCTGTTTGGATCGCATTTAACCCAGGTATTACTTTACAGTAACAGAGATGTTTTATATTTCTTATGGGCATTGTAAGTAAGAAAAATAGTTAAACAGATTAAGAAAGCCTAGAAGAAGCTAACCCTCAGCGTTAGCTCTTCCTATTTATTACTAGACCTTGTGAAAACATGCTTTTTAACACATGATCTCACCTTCTCCAGCCTGTCTGCTTTTATTTTAGTTCTTTGGTGACAACTTGTACTTTCTGAATAAACAAAAGGAGACTGCTTAGGGAAGCTGCCTTTGGTTTATGTACATTCCACTGGTAAAAAGGGTAAAATTCACCAGATGAAAAATTATTTACCATTTTTCCCACTGGTTTCCATTTGTTGCCATAGTAATCCTTTGATTTGTACCAGGCGTTTGCTCCATGAAGCATTGTGTTACCTTTTTTTAGTTCCTCTGTGTCTTTTAATCAGGGCAATTCTCACTTGTTCACTTGCTTTTTCTTTGGATGGTAAAGAATGATTTCCCCCTCCCACCATAACCCAGCTCTGCTAAAATCATGAATAATGGATCGAACATCCACCTCAATGGGCTCCAGCCTCCCACAACAGCAGCTGAATGGCTTGTTTCAGCAAGAAAACAAAGCCCAGCTCTTAAGGCAATTTTAAAATATAATTTCCCTTGGACTGTGACTCTAACCCATCTCTTTAACATGCAAATACATTCTAATAATACTGTTGCACTAACAACTGCAGTGCAAAGCCCAAACAAAGGCAGATGTTTACAGTTAGGCTACAGGGTAGTTTCAAGCACAAGTCAGTCCGCATTTATTGTATTTAATCAAACAATTAGGCTCCCATGATGCTCATTTTTAAAAATAGGAGGAATTACTAAACAGAAACTGGTCAGCATTGCTTGGGAAAATTTTCATTTAAAATTCAGCATGGAAAAACTGATTTAGAAAAATGAGTTTACTTGCTTAAAAATAAAACATTTGCCTCACTGAAACACAATGTGCCCTTCTTATGCTGAAAATCCGTAAGAAGATCATCAATCAATGTTATTCACTGGCCACTCTGTATAGTTCCACTTTGTAAGTTAAAGCAGATAAAGGTTTATGTGTAGCCATCTCTGCTGTGGCCTTTAAAAAGTTTGAGTCTCCATGTGAAATTTCTGTGGTATTAAAAAGCCCCTTTGGTATTTGAATAATATTTTTTTCTGCTCATTCATCTGGCACAAATAAAAGGTAGCTTTTGCTAGTGCAGTGTGTGAAATTAAAAAAGAAAAGACTAAAAATGACATCATACAAAATTATTTGGAGGAATCTTCTGCTTCACTTGGGTTTGACTATTACAGATTAAAAGATTTTAGTTGGTCTATCCACCCACTGAAAAATTTCAGTGTAAAGCAACGTTAACATTCTTTGTTGCTTAAGCAGAACTGACTGAAACAAACACCTTAAGTCTTCAACATTTTCTCAGGCTAGGCCATTTAAGCACCAACCTCACTCATCTTTTAGCACATTTAGACCTCAGCTGGATGTTCTCTACCTTTGATTATAATTACTGCCTTGTTCCTTGTCAGGTGTTGGTGTGAAAAATATCCATCCTCTGTTTAAACACAGTTTGCTGTACACAGTTTACACACCATCCCATTCTGGGAGAGTTAAAAAAGCGGTTGTGCCAAAATTACCCAAATCCCAAATCTTAAGAGGGCTCACATATCCAAGAGTCAATATAATAACAAGGCCGATCGAAGGTAAGGGAATTAATAAAGATGACAGAATTTAAAAGGAAATATTGTAAACATCTGCTGTGGTGATTTTCTGACCTAACCTACTATAACTATTGACCAATAAAATTGCAAAAGGATCCATGGTTAACAGCAAAGTTTCTCTACCTCATCATTCATTCACAGCTGAGGAAGAAAGACTTTACCTTTCAGTGAGACGTCCTGGGTTTATCAGATATCCTTCCTGAAGTTTATTATCACTGGTAAAAGTGGGAAGTTGGAAAAGAAGCTGCCGAACGTATTCATTATTCTAATACTATCAGATCTCTGCACTGTCAGGACAGTTTAAAACAAACAAAACAAAACTAGGAAGGAATTATCTGTGTTAAAATGAAGGGCCACTCTCCCTTTGATACTCAATACAGCATCGTGCCACATGGATACCAGCCACTCTGAAGTTTTATCGTCCTGCCCCTGCTTTCCAGTGCTTGTTATTGCTTACTCACAAACCCAGATGGCCTGGCCAGCATTCTCTACTTCCCAGACTCAACTAGGGGTTTTAGATATAATAAAGCCTCTGCATATGTCTTTAGAATTAAAAACATATTAAAACTCATCCCTCACTAGAAGCTACTCCAACCACCACAGTTTCAAGGTGGATTTGGCTTCCCAGTGGCCAGCAGAACAGTTTTTCAATGCTCCAAGCTTGCCTTTTCAGAGACAGATTAGAAATTGTTTTCTTTGGGACCAGCTGTAGTGTTTGAACAACCTACATTCATGAGAAACAGCTAAGGAGATGATTACTGAGGCTGATATGGCCTCTGCGTGGATGAAGATTTAAATAAAAACTGATCGATGTTTTTGACAAATGGAAAAGGGCTCAGCAACCCAAACAATGGAGAATTCTGCTTTAAGTAAGCTTGTTTTTTGGAAGCTGCAGGGTGCTGTGTTCCCTGTTGAGAATCACCACGCACACCAGCATCAAACCCTCTCCTGTGCAGACTACTGCCAGGCAAAATGCAAAGCTGTCTATCTGTAGACTTTCCAAATTTAAAATATCCAACAAAGTCAACCTGGAAGCATGATCTCACATTAGGGATTACAACCTCTTCCAGAAGTCTTTCATTACTGTACTCATTTGTAGTGAGTCCCTGAGCCATATTTTCCCACTTAGCAAATCTACTGGGAGCAGTGATGAGTCCAAAGTCAGGACCAATTTGCTTCTCTGAAACTGCAAGGGGGAAAAGAGGTCAACCACAAATTTCACAACAGGGGTGCTACGCTTGATCCAATTTACTCCCCCAACCCCTGGCTTCTGTTACTCATCTCCTGGCTAAGGCAGCAGGAGGCAGTGAGTAAGGTGGGCTGCTTTGCTGACCTCTAGACTGAAACAGCCCTTGTCTCCTGGCCTGTAGAGTTTAATGTCTCCATCAGCTCTGCGGTGTGGGTCGGTGGTGGCTCGCTGGTGGTGAATCTCTCGCTCCTCTCCACGATCTTGTTTGAGCTGCCACTCCATCTGATCCCTCAGTTTGGACTGTTAGGTGCATGGGCGGTTTATAACAAAAAACAAAAGGACAGGAGGGAATAAAGAAAACAAAAATGGGTAAGGTAGACGACTGAAAAACTACAAGACAAAGAAAAGCGTGAACAGAAAAACCAACTTAAATACAGTGGCATAAGAAAGTGAAGAGAATAAAACCAAAATGAGGATGAGCAAAATGATGGGCTGAAACATCTGAAAAGCAAAAAAGAGAAAGAGAGGAAAAAAGAACGCAAACACTGGTTATGAGGCGCATGCAATGAGGATGCATGAGTCAAACCAACAGCAAGCATACAAGTCATGAAGGGACACAAGGCTCTTCCTTCCTTACTTGTGTTGTGCAGAAAAGCCATATCCAGTGTGGCAGCTGTGGCAGTTTACACATGCGCCCATGGGCAACGCTTTAGGCAAGGCAGTCCTTCGCTGGCTACAGAGCTTCTCACTCGCTGCTCGGTTAGGGGAGTGAGCTGTAAGCAGGCTTTTCAAAACACATCACTTAGAAAACTGCGTTTGGTTGGGTTCTTTTGGCAAGGCTTTTGAGAACACGCCTGACCTTTTTACAAGAGAGCATAATAAAGATCTCCTCACATTTCTTAGCAAGGCTGCTAATTTACATTCATCAGAATTTTAGTTTTCTTTAATTAATCTCCTCTTTCATGGGGAAACACTGCTGTTACAGACAAAAAGAAGACAGATATCTATAGCACCAGTGAATTAGCCTTTTTGCCACGAGGAACCACCTCTGAATCAAAGGAGTTGTGCAAACAAACAGAAGAAAAAACCTATAAAGTGTTTAACATACACACTTAAATACATTGCAAGTCTGAAATCATAACAAAGCAGCTGTGAGGAAAATTAGCTCTAGGGTAGCAATGGCAGCAAGAGAAAGAAACAATAAACAGAAAGAAGGCAAAAAAAGAGCTGGCCTACCTGGAAATCAGTGATCAACTCCTTCCCCAGGTTACCAATGGGAGAGTCTCGAGACATGGACGTCATTGTGGATAGGAAACTGGAAGACTCTGTGAGATGGGGAAGAGGGGAGAGGTCCTCCATCTGCTCCTTAAGACCCTCCCCAATGTGATCAACCTTCTCTAGGAAGGTCTGCAGCTCCTTCCGGAAAGCTTTCATCCTGGAGTTGATGGTGTCCAGAAGCTCTGGTTGGTGCTTATCTTCTCCCACTTCCTCACCACTTTTGAAACCCTGCTCAGTGGATGGGCTGCTGGTTACATGCACTTTTGCATCATAAATCAAGCTGTCCGTATCCGTGATAAGGCGGTCCACAGTCCTTTCAAGCCGCTCAGCCTCGTGTTTGATGTTAATTAAAGACTCAGTGTCCTCTTTCACTCTCATGAGCTCAGTGGAGCACAGGTCACTGACTTCTGAAGGCTTCCCGCTCCCAAAACCTGATGTCTTCTCATAAACTTCTTCAGAGTCGCTCTCGCCCCCAATGGGCCCCTCTCTCTTTGGCTGGGGTGGGCGACCTTCTTCGCTGTCACTCTCCTTCTTCCCGGCATCGCTGTCAGCATCACTGTCCCTTGGGCTAGAAGTGCGCAGGCCCAGATGAGAGGCCAGATCATAACGCTGGACATTGGACATCAGAACCCTGTTCTCATACTGGAGCTTCATCACTTTCCCGCTCAGCTCATTGATTTGGCACCTGGCTGACTTCAGCTCCTCTTGCAAGGTGCCACCGCACTTGGAGGCTGCATCATCCAACCAGCTTGGCTCTTGGCCTGGCTCAAACTTGAATTTGTTCAGCTCATTCGTTAGCTGCTTGTTGTGATCCTCAATCTCGGAGATTGACCGCCTCAGCAGTTCTGCTTCCTCTTCCACAAACTGCAGGTGCCGGCGCAGCTCCGTGGCCGACTCCACGGAGTCGCCGTAGGGCGAGGTAGGAATGCTTGAAATGTGGTCCCTGCTGAGACACTCTTTTTCGTACTGGCACCTCATATCCTCCATCTCAGCTTTAATCCCCCTGTTCTCCACCTCCAGTTCCACTATTTTTCTGCCCAGTATGTTTGCTTCCTCCTCCACCAGCTTCAAACGAAGCTTCAGCTCGGCCTCCCTGGTGCTGGGTGGGCCCCCTGCCTCCCCTGTAGGCAGGGGACTGTCCACGTCTCCATAGATGGACTTGTACTTCTGGAGCTCCTGCTCCAGTTCATCCTTCTCCCTCCCCAGTTTGGCCATTTTCTTACGCATCAGCGCTGCCTCCTCTTTGGCAAACTGGAGCTGGCACTTCAAATCAGCACTGTCCTCCTGCCAAGAAGAATCACCCCCCGACACCAAGATTATATTACAAGCACAATCAGTTGCTCTCCTTCCAAAATCTCCACCTCCCCATCCTCTGAGCTATATGTTAGGTATGCAAACAATACACGGACAGAGCTGCGCAAATCACACAGTTGGCATATTTCACGGCTTGGTCCTGGTTAAATTGGCAAAGCAGCTTGACCAGAGATAAAGAGGGGAAAAAAAATAAAAAAAATCAGTGTTCCAGTGCTAGTGTTCAATGGTGCAGGAGTGCCAGCACAATGCTTAGTTTTTCTCAAATACTGAGGAAATTTTGTGGAAAATAAGAATGACTCAAATGAAAAGGTGCCATGATTTGTTGGCACTTTCTGTTCCATTTATATTTAATGATACATTGGCTCGCTTTTAGCATCATGAAACAAAGACTACTCAGATGAATTTGCACATCATAATCCCAAATCTCAGGCTTCCTCAGCTGGAAAGTACAAAAAAGTGCACTAAAATGCATGGTTGCCTTGCGAAGTGAAGATTTTAATTACCAGATTTTACAATGCTGTGAACTAGCTGGAGTGCCTAACTTGGTTTTTGAATAGAAAGCACTAGTGTTGTCTCTGCTACTATTATTAGGATGTACCAGAGTGTGTTCACTGTTTCTGGTATGGACAACTATCACAAAGGAGACCAGTGAAAACTCGTAAAAGAAAAATTCGTTTAACTGTAGTTACATCCAAGTCCATCTCATGTGAAAACCTCTGTTTTTCAGGAAACAGCAGGGTATTAAATGAGAGTTTGATTTTTTTGTGTGTGCTGGGCATTTTAAAGCACTGCATCTCAATTCAAATGAAAACTCCAGTGTTTATTGTGCTGAAATAAGAGACAAGCTTAAGTAAATTCTAAGCCAATGAACAATTTCTTTGCATGAATCACTTTCATGAATTGTCATGGAGATACAGGCGCTTGGCCTCGTAAGGGACACATTTATCAGCATTAGCGGTATAATGGAAGGCAGGCTTTGAAAGATGATCTCTTGAGACAGCAGATTTCATCATTGTTGGTAGGCCATGTGGACATATGTGCAATTATCTATGGAAACTTCATTTCAGTCTCTGGAGCACCGTTATCTTTCACATGCGCTATTTTGTTATAATTCCTAACAATGGCAACCAAATCCAGAAGAAAACATGACTGACTTCAATTGTTCACCCAGATTAGGTTATTAAAAAAATAAAAAGATTTACGAAACTAATTATGGCTTAGTAATCCGAGGAAATGATTTAATTTCAAAAGCACACATCCTTGCACATTGGTAATGGTGTCTTTTATGTTACCTAGATTAATTTCGCCCCATTCTATTTAGATACATAATAAGTATGTCTTAATTTCAGCTATTAATAACTAAACAGTCAGAAAAGTAATTGGTTGCATACTTCTGAACTCAGTCAGCTTCATTACTGCTTATGATTGGTGCCAGTTGGAACTTTAAAATACTAAATAGTAAAAACGATATGTTAATAACACGACAGAGGTAAACAACAGCCAAAGTTTCTGCTAATACGTGGTCTTCAGTGCTAACCATGAGTCAAACACAACTGCAATCAGTTGATCAGTTGACTGACTAAAACTCTGGTCATTGTCTTTCTGGCACCAGAAATGTGAGTTTTCTGTGAATACAACCAGGGTGCACAGAACAGATCAGAAGCAGAACCTCTAGAAGATTGGCTTGCTTTCCTCTCACCTCCTCACAGACACATACCTCTTTTTCACACACGTATTTGCGAATTGTTTTTCAACTTGTAACTCAAAACTGAAAATTCAGAATCAGATTTAAACCTGGCAAAACTCCATGCAGCCTCCACTGGAGTCACACTGAATTTTGGTTGCTCTGGTAGGACACGGCTGTACAATTAAAGCATCGTGTTTGGTCAGGGCTGCCCAATACATTACCTCTGTTTTCCCTCGCATCAAGACTCAGTTTATCCCCACAGCTGTAGTCTTTGCTTTTAGGGTAATAGAGATCACAAGGCAGGTTACATCCAGACCACTGCTTCACGTCTGAGCTCACAGGTGGGGTGATTACTCCAGTTTATTCATTTATCCGTTAATAGCTTGGAAATAATCACATCTGACATGTTCCTTATTCTCTCTTTGTAACCCAGCATTTTTCCCCGTGCTTCTCATCTGCCTCTGGCTGCAGGAGCCCAGCCATCAGCAGCACTAGTTGGTGCCTGGCACCTCCCTGGCCGCAGGCAGCTGGACCGATGCCGGTGGGGCAGTACTGGGCTGCCCACACCCCTCTCCCTTGGCTGGGAGCCCCAGGGGCCAGCTTCTCCTCAGGAGGCAGAGGTGGGGGTCCAGCCTGACACGCATTGCGGTTCAAGCAATATAAATAACAGTCACACTCGGGACAAACACATGCAGCATTTTGAAGCCTTTGAAGAAAAAGAAAGGGCTTCGATGGGTTTGGGGTCAGGGCCCCAGTGTTTTTGCTCGGCATCGCTGCACGACTCAGTGCATCTGCAGAGTTAGCATGTTATTACATACAGCGGGACAAAACCACCGTTAACTTCTTATAACGGCATTATTTTATTGCTAGGTTTTGTCTAGGAAAATAAAACGATGACATTTGCAAGTTCTGTATCTCACAAGAGCTGCAACAAACAAGATTTTTTGTGTTAAGCAAACACAAGCCTCGTACAAAACAACCGGGATGATGGATGTTAATCTCGCCTACTAAATACAGATCCCATCTGGAAAGGTGAGAAAGCTCTAGATCTTCCGTGCTTCTCTGCCAGGGAACATGACTACTGAAAATCCCATTCCCTGGGCAGCTTTTTTCCAAAGAAAAAGAACGGTCAGGAGAGATTTATCAGCCAGATCTAAGCATGCCAGAAGGGTAGGACTCCAACCCTCATGCACCTGTCCCTCTGAAACTTTGTGTACAGAAATATCAGTGATTTCTTGATCAGTTGAAGTCAAGTAGAAAACTGTAAGAGGGTGAGACACCCACACAGGCAAGTACAGGTTCAACAGAAGGCAAACTAAGGAGAGGCCGTATCATTGAAATTAATAATTGTTCATTATTAGTTAAATCATGAATAAAAAGAAAGGAGGGGGAAAAAAGAAAAAGAAGAATATAGTCTTTCTACTGTTTCGGAGGAACAAGAGGCTCAAATCCTAGAGGGTGAAAGCTAGGCTATGGCACAGTGTGATCGTATTTCACATCCGCTATGTGGGCTCTTTCCTAACAGGTGTACACAGGGCAGACTGTATAGAAAGAAAAGAAGGAACAACAATGCAAAAATATTCTATCAGCCTTGGTGCTAGTCACAGACTTTAAGAGATCATTAAGGATAAATGGGAATTAATGATTACTGATAGCGATTATTCACATGCAATAGCAACACAGCTCTGCATGGCACTTCAGAGGGATGTTAATGGGAAAAAAAAAAGTAGAAAAAAATAACCCCAGATCCCTCCCTTCAGAGTCTGAGGTCTAATTTAGACAAATGTGGAATATGGTGATAAAGAAATGAAAATTAAAGGAAAGAAATTAACTAAAATTCATTATGTAATGTAAATGATGCGAGGAGAATGAAGAGCTGATCAAAAATTCCCAAATATGATATTTCTTTTCTGGCAAGAAGACACAAAGATAGAGACCAACACCGTCTCCTTCACCACCACCACCGGTTCAAGGGGACTGCCAGGCAGAAGATGGGTAAGCGGTTTCGGGGTTGCAAGTCTGACGACAGGGCAGTGCGACCAGCACCCAAGCATCTGGCTGAGGGCCAGCACTCCTACCTTGCGCTGGAGAACCACTTTTCTTTGTGGTTTGCCTGGTGCCTGGTATTTTCCAAGAAGCTCCGTTTTGCAATTCTGCTGAACAAAAACTTTTTTTCTTCAGTACTGCTAGAGGCGGGTAAGCGCTACTATGAATTCTGCTTTTACACGACTTCAAGACAATCAGTTTCACAGGTATTATTTACTCGGTGTGCCCTGTGGTGGGTGTGATGTTCCAGCTAATTTTCACGATGATCTCCCAGTAAGTAAAAAAAACCGGTCTTGCTATACGCTATATGTACCTGTAGGCAGGCGGATGCACAAAATCTAAGTTTGTGGCTCCTTTTCACAAAATGTGTAATGGTTACTTGAACTTATTCTAGGTATTTAGGGCAGCTGTCCCTGAAGAATAGTGTTTTGAACCTCCCAAGCTGTGTCTGTACTAACCCCTTTGGACCATGCCCCAGGACCTGGCCACTGTTTGAGCAGGTCAGGCACTTGCTGGGGTGCTCTCTGGTCTCAACCAGCACATACCTCTGAAGGGATACCCAGGTCTGGAGGCAGCTCCGAGAAACACCCTGGAGTTGGGAGATAAATCAGACACACACCTACAGGCTGGGCCACGTCAATATATAAGATTGTTTCTCAGTCTTTCCTACCCTAAAGAATTACTGAAGAAAACTGAACAGCCACCTTGTGCAGTGCTGTCACAACAGTTTTCATTTTCAAGCCCAAATCCTTTGCTTGCGTGAGTTATAATGTGTGTGCACAGCATAAAGAGTTGTTGTTTTTTTTCCCCCTAGGTGGTTTCCAGGATCACTTCCCCAAGTTGTGAGTGGAGCAGAGCTGATCCAGGGTTACTGGGATAATTTTGTGTAGTCCTTTCTAAGGCTTTCCAAAGCAAACTACAGCTGTTGTTAATGTCTGCATTTGGGTGGAGGTAGCAAGCACAAGGAATCCATTCCCTCTGCACTGCTCTTTATTTCCAGGAATGAGGAAAGGAAGGATAGTGCCGCCCACAAACCCCGGTGGACACAACCCTGCCTTCACATAGCTTCATCTGTGATTTGCATGTGTGCGGGCATATCTACATATATATATTTTATCCGTGCATTTTAAAGACTTGCAGAAAAACAAACTCTCTGACCTAACTGACGACTTAAATAATTCTCCACAGCAGGTACTGCAGGCAGAAAGCCCAGTGCCCCATTTTAAGGTCTGATTAAGCCGTGCTTGTATCAGCTCAGTGGGGACGCTTGTTCTGTTGTCTTGGGAAAGTAACTGCAGCCCCCGGCCGCCACAAGCCCCTGCTCTGCCCACTCTATCCACTCAGCTGGCCGCCCTACCCACTCAACTGCAACATGATTTATTATGGCTATTATTACAAAACAATGGATTTTAAGACGCCTTTGACTCAGAGAAAACCCATAGGGTCTCAGCTGAGTACACTGAGCCTGCCGAGGGGCAGCAGGGGAGGTGCAACCTCTCTCTAATGAAGGTACAGTATCGCTCTTGGCTCCTTCTGCAGTGAGGTGAAACACTATCCCCATCTCTCCGGCTATAAACAGTAACTGTACGGGTGCTGGGAAAAGCTTTAACTCCTGCAGTCAGCACAAAAAGCAGAGGAAACCAGGCAGACTGCATCCCTGAGAAGGATCAGGGACAGGATTTCAGTGAAACCATTGTCCAAAGGGAGACCGAGTGGGTAGCTTAGGCTTCGTGTTGTATCCCAGCCTGGGGGGAGCACAAATTCACGTGCTGCCCCCCGACACTGACACCGGGGAGTGATCAAACCCAGGGCTGCGACACGGGAGCTCACGAGGTGTCGTGGCAGTGTGTCAACCACATCCCCTGCCAAGATGCTCATTAGCACAAAATCTTTGGCACCGTGTATAAATTTAGTTAGTCCCTAAGCTGCGATCCAATTACTTTGTGAGGCAAGGTGATTTTTCTCTTCTTGTAGAAAACCTGCAGCCTGAATCTCGGGATGCAAGCACCATGAGCCCAAGAAACTGCATGCAGAGGTTTAGAGATCACACTTGTGTCCTAAATTGCTTCTACATTATCTCCGGGAGGTCTCAGTAGATTAAGGCCTAATTGCACTCTAGTTAATGTGCCTGACGGCCCTGTCAACACCCGTAAAAAGAAATTCGGACTTTTATCATGTGCTTTTGCTCAAAATTGCATGTTCTTGAAAACCATACCTGGGTAAATGACTTTTTTTCTTTGTATATTTCTCTGCTGCCTCTTCTCTTCAGGGAACTCTGCAATAGAAGCAACACTGAGTTACCGATAAGGTAAACAGAAAGCCTGCAAGTTTGGCAGGCACCATAAAACTAATAGACGAAAATGCAAGAAAATTCTCCTGAGCAGCTGGGGAATTAATTTTTTGTATGAATCACTAAAAAAACAAGACGATCAGAGCCTTGTCAGTGAATTTTTCAATGCACAAAACTTCCCCCCTCCTATAAAAAAAGGCATGAAATTAGTTAAAAGTTCACAGAGGAAAAAATAAATCTCTTTTATTCTTCCCTGGACCACCGCAATTTTTGGCAAAACTTTCTTTTTGCATGAGGTGATGATTTACGTTTGATTAATCCAGGGCAGAAGTCCAAGAATGTTACAGTGGATGTGAAACACATTGTGGAAAGCTCATAAGAAAGCAACCCTAATAAAAGGGAAGGACATGCGTGTTTAAGCTCTGTGGTGCAACATAATTGGTTAAGCCTTGCAAATGTACTGAGAAGCCCAGATAAAGCCCAGGTAATTCCCCAGGTATTTCTGAATTTACTTTACAAATTAGATTTAATTGGCTTTGCAAATCTTTATATGCCTTTATAAGCAGGATTTTTTGAGAGATGGAAATGATGTCACCACCACTGCTTGCTTTTTGGGAACCTCTCAGCATCCAAAATGGAAAAAGCACAGTTTTCCTGAGAAGAGGGAGATGGAGCACTGTCCGGACATTACCAGTGTTTGCACTGACTTGTGTCTCAGGAGCAAGTTCAAACTAGTGAGTTGAGTCTCTTCAGAAAAGGCATAAGTTTTACTTATGTAGGCTGAAGTATCAGAGGGGAATGATAGATATTGGACAAAAAACCCATAAAGCTAAAAACCACGGAATCATTTGAATTCAAAGCTGGCCATATTGCGTTGTCTGTGCCCAGAGCCTGAAGGCTCATACTCCCCAGCAATCACCCTGACATTGCGGCCTCTTTTATTTACTACTTCTGTTTGTATTTACTCTGCAGGGGACAATTTCCAGCTGAGGCTAAGCCTAGGCTGTCACAGGCGTGCCCAGGGCATGCCTCCCCTCTGGCCCATGGGATGGAGCAGCGTGCCTGGACCAGCACTAGCTCCCGCATCCCATGGGCTAAATCCTGGTTTTTGTGACCCACGCTAACCCAGCACCGCAAACCATGTGCCCAGCAAAGTGGGAGAAGCATCCTGTTAACTAGTTAAGTCCAGTCTGGTGCCCAGCCATCAGCTGGCAGAGAATAAAACTGAGTCTGGGGACAGGCACACACACGTCATGCAAATCCTAACCGAAAGCTTTCCCTAGCTTTGCGGTTTCTAACTGTTAAGCTATGCAGCTACTGCAAATTATAATTATTGCACACTAAGACAAATCTCTCCTTCTGCTCTTTGTTATACACAGTTAAGTAGTTAAAACCCATTCATACGCAGCACCATATGCCCAAGACATACCACAGTTTATTTTTGCTAATCTGCTCTCTACTTTAATCCAGTGATTTCCTATAACTAATGAAGCTGAGTAAGAGAAATGTTTTTTTTCTGGATGCTGAAACAGCTTAATGAAAAAAGCCTTTAAATGCTAAAAACATCATATGAAAACCTGTTACACAAGCTTAGCCAGGATAAACAGTTACTGTTTTCTCTTTTTTTTAGTTGTATGTTGTGTTATTCTGGAAATAGTTATGTAACTGAAAGTAGTCACCAGTCAGCAGCATCACGCTCCAGTATGCAAGGTGGGTCACTATGACTGAAGAGATATGGGGCATAGTCATGGCCCTCACACTCACTGCTTTTCCGTTTGACTTGAGGCAAGAGCAGTTTGAGCAAGAGGAGGCTCTCTGGTTATTGGATTTAATTTGTAAGCCCTTAGAGTCAGGGATGAGTCTACCAATTTCCATAGAAGCCTCAGTGCAGGATTGTAGCAAACAGCTATCAGTCATGCTAGAAATGCAAAACCTTGTGTCAGCCCCTAAAAAGCTCTTCCTCTTACCCATAGGCAAGAGGGACACATCCAACTTGAGAACCTAAAGGATATAAACACATGGGCTACAGTGTGCAAGAGAAAGTAATAAAGCCTTTGCTCTGTTGCACAGGATTGTACTTGGAAAACAAGGGGAAGGGAAATTAAAATTTAGGTAGAAGACATGGATTACAGACTGAGAAACAGGCAGCTAGTGATCTGTCTTTGGCAGCTGTAAGCTCCAGTCCTCACTGAAAAAATGGATTTCACAAATCCAGACTAACAAGTTTGTAACGTATTGCCCTAGACGGGGCCTCGCTTTAAGCATTTTCACACTGTCTTGTTCAGTTTGTGTAAGAACAACCTTCTGATCAGCGCTTGGCTGGGAGATTGCTTTGTATTTCCATAACTCTGAGACTCAACCTTAGGCTGAGTCTGTCCTCAGTGTAAGAAAAAGAATGGGATATTTACCTCTAAGGGCTACCACTAGATTACAGGCAGAAATCTCCCTCCCACATGTCAGTGGAGGACTAGAAACACAGGCATAGCAACAGGGGACTGATTGCCTGACCAAAACCCCCAAAGCCCTGTATGAGAGCAAAGAAAGATCTCCAGTACACCACCGTGGGATCAGGCTGCATGAGTGTATGAAACACCAACCAATATAGCTGATATTTCAGTTGGACTAAGGGCAGAGGGGCTGCAAGAAGTAGGTGGAATACATTACAAGCTTAAATTATTTAAAATATAAAATGGTGCAATAAAGGAACATTTCTTCTTGCTGTACAGGAGACTGGCATTGGAAGCTGTTATGAATTAATGCTAAAAGGAACATTTCTATACTACTTTTTATACTCAAGAGACCAACCAGGGTTGGCCGTCCACCAAAAAGTCTTTCAGTGATGGTTAAACAATACTTTATTAGTCCTTTGGTTAACATAATCTCTTAGGAAAGAGGTTACTCCCTGGACATTTTCTACCTTCACAGTTTCAGTGCAGTTTGATTGGTGCCACATCTCTCGGCTACCAGGAAGGGCTAATACAGGGAGGTAATAAATTACCCTATGTTTTAAAAGTTAAACTTCCCAAAAGACTATTGGATATAGCAACTGCAGTATTAACAGCAGGAAGAGACACAATTATTTTCACTTTCCCTAGGAGCCTAGCATGGACAGGAAGATACAATTTGTGTCTTTCAGCGAATTCAATTTTTAACAGGTCCAAGAAGAGTCCTGCAAAGTGAGCAGTGAGAGGGAGACTACCCACATGGGGAAGAGCAAGCAGCAGTCAATGCATTGGAACTAAAGGTTAAGCAAGACATGGATATAAAATTTGAGTTAAGAGGAAACATACATGTAAACACATGATATGTTTTCATATTGATGCAAGTGCTGAGTGGGATGAGAACAGAGCTGCAAACAGGCAGCAGTAAAGAAGGACTTAGAAAATAAGAAGAGAGAACCAAGAGTCCCTAAGAGCTGCCAGCCTGTCACTTTATTCACTGCTATTAAGAGCAGCAAGTCATTTTGGGTGCAGTCTAGCATCTGCAGGCAAGCGTGGGCTTGCTATCATATGTGCATCAAACTGAACCTGCAAAATCAAGTTGTCAGCCATTGAAGTGACAATGTCTGCAACTTAAAAACAGAGAGGCTGCCTTGGAAAGTCCAGCCCTGAAGGCAATTTCTATCACTGTGATGTGTGAGGAATTATGCGCAAGTACCACTGGGGCTTCTGAGCTGTATAAATAATGTTTTGTGCACAATGATGGCTTGCTACCAATTGCTTTGAAATGGATAATCACAATTTTCATTTGCATTCATTAGAAAATACTGCCTGTGAGAGATCTGACAGCACTTTTTAGAAAAAAAGCATGCATGAGTGACTAAATCCACTTGCTCTAAATACAGCAGTAGGTGAAGCAGACTGCTTTCAGATTACCGGCATCTGCAAGGCTAACAGCTTCAGAGTGGCACATTGGCATTTCATAATAAGAGCTAACTTTTTGCTAGCTGTTGAGCCTCACATCCAAGAATGAAGAAAACCATCCAGAGAGACATAATCCCTACCCCACAGCATGTGACTCATTGGGAGACCTTGCCAATGGACCGACTTTCTCATAGCTGTTACTCTCCTAGAAACACCAGTGATTTAAGTGAAGGTAATCGGCATGAACGTGAATCGGAAGAAAACCAGATCCGCTTGTAACAGATGGTCAGAAGGTGGATTTATCCCCAAGTGATGTAAAGCAGCATTCATTAACTGTGTTGCTAATCACTACTTAGGGAACGCCTCACTGCAAGCATTTTCCAGGCATTGTGCAGGACCACATGGGAAGATTGTGGCAGGGGATGAAAAAAGGCAGGGGATCTCTGTGCTCCTTCTCTGGCAAGTCCCCTCCACGCAAGTCCCCAGCCACTGTAGGTATTTCCGCCCCCAACTTTTTGCAGCTTTGGACTTGCCAGACACTGACACTGGGGGGGTGAAAGATTCCCCTTCATCTCACTGCTTCAGAGCTCCCTCGGCTTCTTCAGTCTGGCAGATAAAGACAAACCCTTTGTACAGAGCTCTGTCACTCTCAAATGACTAATGAATAAACTCTTCTAACAAATGCACTACTGAAAGAACTTGACCCAGACCTGCTTCTTTAGGATGGAACAGAGATACATATGCAGCTTCCAGCTACCACACTGCGGCTTTCTGAAATCTCCTTCCCAGTACTGTAATTTGCCTATTTGCTAAAAAGGAAGCATTTCCCATTTCTCTAGCAACATCACTTTTTTTTTTAACGGTAGGAGAGGGTGGCTTTCCATTCTTCCTGTTCTATGATTCACTTTCTTAAGGCCTGAGGTGTCTCTAAATTCCAAATATCCAAGTGAAGTTTTGCTTTGTTGACATCCCATGCTTCTGTATTACAGGGTTGTGCAGTGAAAGTACAGGGGCTGCTTTTTCCATGCGGACTGTCATACGCATCTTCAGGATGGTTAATACAAGTGGAAAATACAATGAAATTCTAATTGCTTTTCAGTTGCTGTAGGCCCTTGAAAAAGATATCTCACCAAACCCTGATAAAGCTGGGTTTGACGCAAGTGATCTATATCTGCATTCATTCCCATGTGCATTTCATTTACGAGAAACCTCTAAATACCACGATATTCATCATTCACATGACCTAGCAAAGCAAGCCGTGTCTGAAAAATCATAAGCATTACCGTTCAGGATAAAAGCCATCCCTTGAGTAAAAAAGGCACCGAAGCACACTAGCTTTCAGCACCAGCTTAAATTTCCCTAACACAGCATTACTCTATTGTGCTAAGCTTATGAATAGGGGCTTTGGAGGAGCCTCTTTCTTTTGCCTCTTACTAACACACGGCACTGCCTGTCTCTCATGGCTCCCCGCTTCCCTCTGCATGTGGACTGATACTGTCGTGATATTAGCTGGCTCGGTGTTTACAAATAATTTGGTGTGACAGGTCTGGCAGCGTGCTGGGAAGCAGCAGGGTTGTACCCGCTGCCTGAAGCCCTGGGGGGGAGATGGCAGCTCTTGGGTGGATGGGAGATAGCTGGGCCGGCTCAGCATTGAGATCACAACACACCATTTCACTTCACATTTGGTACATTGAAGCTGACATGGGGACTTGAAACCACTATGATAATTCTTGTTAGTGTGATAATTGCTGGCATAATTGGTAAAAAATTATAGTCCAGTGGCATAACAATTGTTATTAATATAATAAAGGAAATCCTGCAACAGGCCACTGAGATCCTACAACAGGTGTATCTCTGTCTTACACAGTGCTTCTGCCCAAACACTTCTCTTACTAACTTGTTAAATCCATAAAAAGGTATTTCAAAAGTCACCTTCTGTCCAATTTTGTTAAGACATAAAATATCCACATTACATCACGTGTCACAATACATAACAAAAATTGTAACACAGTGACATCAGAATTTTTTTTTTTAGGGGTCCTACTTCAGGTGAAGAAAACCAGACAGAAGCATGATAGGTTGCTGCAGACAGTGCTGCTTCTCCCCTTCCTGCTACACCAATGCCAGGCCTAATCCGAGTGGTATGTGCTGCACTGACACCTCCTGAGCCCTGTTAATTACCTTGTTAGTGTTGTATCGCAGCAGACAGCCCATGAAACATGTGCTGGGCATTATGTACATGCTGCAGCAGACATGTCCTGAAAATGCTTGCCATTGGGAACAGTACTCGTCCTCGGCCACAAAACCCTAGTGCCTGGTGCTGTAGTCCTGGACAAGCTTCAGCGTGCCAAGAGAGAAATGGTGTCCAGCTCAGTAGTGCCTGCTGGGGCTCTCCACCTCTCCAGACAGAACAGGGATGCAAAAGTTCCAGGAAAGATGGAACAACTTTGCACAGCTTGTTAAAGCCTGACAACTGTTACTGAAGCAGCCTGGGCAAACTAGACAACTGCAAGAGAAAGTAAAACCTTGGAAGCAGCTCTCACACCATATCTACTCTGCCATCCACCAGCCTCATCACATGGCTTGACATCACCCAACCCTAAATGCAGACTGCCTGAAAACAGGGGTGAACTGCCCTCCTCTCCTTTTCTCCTTGAAAAAAAGGCTTTAAACCCCAAACCCTTTCTGAGGGACTGCAGCAAATGTCCTGCTGTCATGTCACAGACCTTTCAGTCAGGAGCTGTTGGCCACCAGCCAGCTGAGACTGGCTTTATGGAATTGGACAGCAGGCCAGGTAGTGGTCAGAGAGGATTAGGAGTTTACATTCCTGAAGGAAGACAATATGAAGGCATTTACTGCTGATCAGTGCACACCCAGCCTGGCATTTTCTTTAGCACAGGCGACCTTTTATAGCCATAAATGTCTTGGGGGTTTTGTTTTTCAGAAGACTAAGAAGGCAATATATGCACAGGGATAGGTACCTGCTGTCTAATTGCAGAGACAGAGCCCACTCATTCTCTGCCACCAAGCAGAGCTACATAGCTAGTGGTCCCAGTACCAGGCCAGCCTTCAGTACATGGGAGAAACAAACTGGAGAGTTTGACAGCAATGGACCGAAGCAGAGTTAGACGTGGTCTGGACAGTGCTGGTAAAGCAGAAGAGGGGAACTAAGTGAAGCCCCAAGCTCATACTGGATCAGGAGGTTAGTGAAGCAATTTTATGGCACTGGGAGAGGGAAAAAACACACAGTTCTGCGATCTGTGCACTGTTCAAGGTATAAGTGAGCAAATCTCTCAGAATCTAAAAAAAACGTATATTTTTAAGTCTTTTTGCAGAGAAAGATAATCAGAGCTGCACAACATCTGCGCTTTCCGCACTAATAGATCAACAGCCACAGGATTGTTTTTTGCTTTGGGGATGGAAAGAGAAGTTTTCCTTGAGCGCAGAGAACTGTAAGTACAAGTATATTCAATCTCCCCTGGATTAAAGCAACTTGCTGTTTCTATAAAGTATTAAATGAAAATCTAAAGAAGCTGAGAGATTAAAGGCCAACTGCAATGATCCCCAATGAACATGTCCCAGATAGTCTTTGTAATCCTCAGTTGCCCATCTATTATTTCACAATTTTAAGGACATTGCACTCTGAAAAAGGGTTTATAAAAATAGAGCAAAAAGACAGCAAATTCATACTTCCATAGTTGGTGACATTTTTGAACCTCAGGTAGCTGCTACCTGTGACACACTTTCCTATAATACGTTGTTTAACACACACAACCTTTTACCAACAGGTGACGGATCACCCCCAAGACATCTGTATTCAGCAAGCCATAGGAGTCACAGTTCAAGCATAAATAAAGTTATTTCTGCTACAATGAATAAGGCCATCAATTACAGGAATTAAACTGAAGCCAGAGCATAGCACTTGTAATTAAGAAGCGTCGGAGCCTGGGCCAGGGCAGGTGATGAGAAGGGGACACAGCTCTTGTGAACACGCCAGCCTGCTGGTCAGCGGCAGCACACAGTGCTCCAGGAACAGCCGTGTGACATCCACCCATGCCCAACACATTCCGTGGGGCAAGAGTTACCCCTCACAGGAGAAAAGGGTTAGGCAACATATGAGCACAGTTGCAGGTGGACATGGCCAGGAGGGAAAGAAATTGCTAGGAGAGAGTACAATTGCACAAGCTGCATTTCCTTAGTAAAACCAGTCTATAAAGATGTGTCAGCAACAGCCCTGTAAATGCCAAATGAAAAACTCTACGTGATAGATACAGCTCTACAAAGATGCACTTGGAAAGGAGTATGACATTTAAGGCATTTAAAGCAACACACTGCTTTAAACACTAAAATTCAAAAGGCACAGAAAAACTGTAAAGGCAGCCATGAACATTATCAGCAAATTATGCCAGTGTGAAGCATATTTCTAATACTCTAACCTGGGTGGGTATTTGGGTTATCCTTAACCATTTTGTCTGCTCCTGGGGTTGAGCTGTGATTGCCTGAGAACCTGTCTCTGTTGTTTGCAGGGAGCTGTGGTGACTCTGTAGGTAAGCAGGGGCTGTGTTCTCCCGTGCTATCACTGCTTTGAAGCCTAAACAAGCTGCCTCAGCACTGTGCCAGGTTTTGTGGTTCCTGCCTCTGGATACAGAGGAGTGCTCCCACCCCAAGGACCAAAGCACAAAATGAAAGGCATATTGTGAATTACTGGATCTTATGTGGGGAAGGGAGACACAGGAGAGTGTCTTCATGCTCTTAGACCTCTGAGAGCAGCCCCTAGGGAAATGGGTGAAAGTAAGAGGTGAGATAACACTTCTCGGTCTGCTCCATAGCTCCAGGGAAGGACAGATGACTCTCGGTACTTCAGCACAGAAGCTGACTGCCCCGAGTCCAAACATAGAACTAGCACTGCCAATTTCATCACTAAAACACGTATCTCAGCACCATATCTCCGTATCTATTGCATACCTCCAGGAATGGTGACCAAGCCACTTCCCTGAGCATCCTGTTCCAATGCTTGGCAACCCTTTTCGTGAAGAATTTTTCCCTAACATACAATCTAAACCTCCACTGGCATAACTTGAGGCCATTTTCTTTCATCGCATCACTTGTTACTTGGGAGAAGAGACAGACACCCACCTTGCTACAACCTCCTTTCAGGTAGTCATAGAAGCCTAAACTGACAACAAAGATGCATTTTTTTAAAAAATAACCAACAATCCAAACATTATGCTCAATAACACCCCATGTTTCCATTCCCCTGTGTGGGATGAGCTGCAGACACACAGCTGGGACTGGTTTTCAGGAGTTTCTGCATAAAAAACCTTGCACCCCCCAGTCACCACAGACATGACCAGCCCTGAAAAGATTCAGCAAACAGGAAGGGACTGTGTCTGCACTGCATTGGGCTGCTTGGGAAACTTCTCTTCTACCATTTCCTAGCCTTTTGAGTGAGTGAATTTGTAACTCCAGTCACGTTGTACATGGTATTTTTGTTATGATAATTATTACAGTAATAAATGATGACTGACAGCATTTACTTTTAATGGCTTTCTCTCAAAGGCTATAAAATTATGCCCTTTTCTCTGTACTTTTACACACCTGCTGTAAAACATATGATCTCAGCCTTGTGCTGAACATATACAGTTGATCAAAGAAGCTGCAAGATCTCACTTCAGCTATCTGGATTGTCCTGCTGCACATCCAATCTCAAATACAGAATGAAATACAAACAGAGTGAGCAGAACTGTCAGCTTTTCTGATGCCAGTTGGCGTGTTCTCAGTTGTAACCATGCACCAAAACACATAAATTGCAGGGAAGAGCTTACTGAGCCCACTTACACAGCTTGTTTATGCTGCTGCCTAGTAAAAGAGGTGTCTGAAGGCAATTTGAGAATCAGCTTCTGAAAAATCATTTTTAGACAGTAATTCCAAAGCCCTTCTAATCTTTGGGTACTTCTCATGCCAAAGTACCTCAGAGCGGGAACAATCCTTATGTGTTGTGTACTTGATTTGCCTACTCCAAAAGAACGCCTTCGTATGGTGGAAAGCTTTGCAAAGCACTCAGGAAGAGCAAAGCAGCAATGGCATGTTCCTGCTGGGGACTGCAAGCTAGGTAAATATTCTGGGGAAGTACCTTTTTAATATAATTCTTGACTGAAAAAGAACACTTTCTCCCTCCCCTCCTCCTTTATTTAACTGTAGAATACTGTATGAAGTACAGGGATTTAACCATATACAAATGGCTAAATACCAGATACCACTGTGGAATATAATTCTGTGCCAAAATCATATCAATCTCCACTTTTTAATTATCTTTTTCAAAACATTTCCTCATAATTTAAGTAACTTCTGTGAGGCTTGGACTAGGGCCTCAGTGTAAGGCTCTCATTGCCTTCTCTGAAACTGAAGTTTTGAGGCAACTAGAGAGCATAGAGCAGTTGCTGCAGAGAGGTAACTAATGGTCACTAATCCATGACTACTGTTGTTCTGTTTTTATTAAAAGTAAGGCAGCAGGGATGTCTGTTGAAAGAATGTGATCAGGTTACTTCCTGAAGCCATGCCGACTCTTACAGGGGGGAATACAAACCTAGGATTATATTGTGAAACCTGAAGAAACAGCTAGTTCAGGTTTGTTAAAGCACTTGATAAACCTTTGCCTCTTTTTGTGACTAGCAAAGCAAAACAAAAAGGGGAAAGAATAAGGCAAAACCTCAAACCCAAACAGTTAAATATCATCTCTATCACTGGTCAAGACAAGGATTCCCAAAAGGCCGTTACTCTCCCGGCAATAACAAAATGGAAATGTCTGAGCTTTATCAGTGGATGAGCTTTTGACCTGAAACATGGCAACTAACAGCAGAAAAGGCTTTATCCCAGCCCGGGTGCAGGAGATTAATGACTATGAATAATATGTACGTATTAGAGTGAATAATGACAGCCCAGTGGAAGGACTGTCAGAGACCCACAATTTTTTTAGATCATTATTTCTCAAATGACAGAAACTATTAAAATGCGGAAATTCATGCACTTTTCATTTTTCTAATTAAAACATGAAAACTGTTTTTTTCTACCACTTAATTCATTGCTCGCTCTTTCTCTCTGCATCCTCAGCCACCTGGAAAAAAACCGTTCCTCACAGGTAAAATGCTTCTCAGCTGAGGGCCTACCCTATCTCAAAGGGTGCTGCGGTGTCTGTGCCTAAAGTAAGGGCACAAATAACTGCCTTAAGGATTCCCACAGCTAAAAACCTACATAATTTTAATTTCCAGTGGTCCTAAGGCAGACAGATGTGCTGTGGTTGCTACCTGGATGTACCCTCTGCCCACTGACCAATAAAGGGGACTCAAACTACTTATGGGACTGATCTTCCAATGCAGCTCCTGACTAGCCATGAAAAATTCATGCCATCACAGTTTTTACAGAAGATCTTGGCAAAACATGCACTTCTACCCTGTTATTAGAAATCTCAGTGTGCTGCTTTTTTTTTTTTTNAGAGGCCTGAAGTCCCCAGATCCTTTTGGCAGGTATGTTCTAAGATCCCAGCAGTCTCGACACCTAAAACATTGGGAGGTAGAGAGTGAATAAAACCACAGGCAATTAGCAGCCAGTCTCAACCAAGACATCACTTCCAACCCTTGCTTTTCCTTCCCTTTCCTCACTGCTCTACCTTACCAGGCTCCCAGGAGCCCTGAAGGGAGCTCTGAGGCAGGCTCCAGATCCACAGAAATGGAGAAGCATCCACTGTTTTTCCCAAGAGATCTTTAAAGCATGGCAAACCCCAGGTCTCCCTCTCCAGACATTGATTTTGCCCTGCCTTTTGCAGTGTTTTGCCTCTAAATGCAAAGCAGGAGATGCAGTGCCCTTGTCCTTACAACCAAAGGTGCCTCACACACGTATATTGAGATTGTTTTTTTTTTATTTAAGAACCTTGTGGTGTTCATTTCACACAGATACTATACACAGTGCATGGCAGGACCCCATGTGCTTTGTCAGGCAAGTGAGGAGTGAAAGCCTTCACAGATGTACAGCATCTCTTTGAAAAAGACTCAAAAAAGGCAGGAAAAAAAATCAGGCAAAAGTTTGCAGTGTACACAAATAGCCTGAAACATACTGACTTTTCACCACTTGCTTATCTCCAAATTCACTGAAGCTATAAAAACTATATATGAAGCTATAAAAACTCTAAAAACAAAGGAGTGCACACCTTTCCATAATATTCTCCCCCGTCCCATACACACACATCCCTGTGCTACTTGGTTCACCAGTCTCCATGCCAGAAAAGCTCTTCTTGACCATACTGAATGCCCTGAATGACACCCAGTCTCCTAATCTGGCTTCGTCATTTTCTCTTTATTTCGCATACAACTGAAGTATGAATTTCTAACGTGTTTTCATTTACATGGGAGAACTGGAGAAAGCTGTTTGTGCCCCAGAAGGAGACAAACTTGAGGCAAAAGCAGAGTTAAGCAAAATAAAACTCTGAGATAATTATTTTTAATGACTTGGAAACGAAACTCATTTGGATGAATCCTCTTCAGACTTTGCCTATTCATTTCCCTAACTGTCAACATGAAAATGGTAGGTTTTAGCCAAATAGTCTACCCTTATTATAAAAACTAAAGTGAAAGTTTGTTGTAACCTTAAATTCTAAGAGGCATAAAAGTTATTACAAAGCATATACTTATCTGAAATCTTCTTCTGCTTTTCAGATAATAAAACTACCCACACTTTCAGAATAGCAAATGACTGAGTCTGACTGGAGCTTAAAGATACTTCTTTTTAACCTCGCTTTCTGCCACTGGCTCCTGTACAGCATTGCGTATGCTCTGTATCACTTGTTGCCATGATTCCAGCAGTGACTTGCAGATACTGCAAGACGAAATAAGTGGCTCTGCGTTCCTTCCAAATGATTCAGCAGGGATTCTCTTTAAAAATAAGATTTTTTTGAACACCACTCAGTACTACTGAGGCATGAAATGAAAACTTCTCTACTCTCAAATAAAACAAAATTAATAATAAAGAAGTAAAAAAAACCCCTCAACCCACAAACAAAATCCAGTAACGATTTTTATTTCTAGAGAGCACAGTCACTCTATAGTATGAGCAGCTATCAAGGCTCTGAAGTTGTGCTTCACGTACTGCTGTGAGTGGTTCATTATTAGTCACGCAACACATCCCACTGACCTCACTTCAGTGTGAGCTGCAGAGTCACAGCCCTATTACGGGCAGGCCCAATATTTATGCGCACTTGTCAGACTTCACACGGCTCCTCTGAATGACATGCTCTCCTCTGGCCCTGCTTTTTCTTTCCTCTGCTCTCTAACTTCTATGTGGCTTTTCATAATAAACATGAACGTAAGCAGCAAGCCTCCCTGCAAACCCTCATGAAGGACTGTACAGCTCTCACAAGGAATGTTAGACATATTCATTAAGACTCCGGGCTGAAATATTCAGTCACACAATGAACTTGCAATGGAAGGATGTTTGCTGGCCAAAGCTAAAGAGCCGAGCCCAGGGTAAGAGCTGAGGGAATGAAAGAGACTTTTAAAAACACTGCAATTACTGGCTGCAAATAGTCTGCTGAAAATATTCCAAGGTACCAGCTGATTGTAATTCTGCTAGATGTTTTAAGAAGCAGCTTTGACAAGCTTTCTTCTGAACCAACTGCTCTTCCTCCCAAATTTTTGTGGAAATAGTATAGGAGAAGCTGGAGGACTCTGAATTTCCTAATAATAATAATGTTTTAATACCAAAAGTGTTGGAGATTGGAACCAACACCAGATGCCCCTGCATGCTGTGTGAAGAGAGCGATGTCCCCGCTGCTGCCATTGCATTAACACATTCCTAGTGCAGAACAGCACTTCGGGATTTATTTCACAGCAAGAAACTACACAGGGTTTAATGCGGGAATAATCTGCAGAAGCAGTATTTTCCTTTTGGCTGGATTTTAACAATGAATGCAAATGCATATAGGCTTTTATAGTCTGAGTGTTTCTATTCAAATCTTTTGAATAGAAAGATTTTTTCTCAACCACTGATCATGAAAACAGAACCTAAAAAGCAACCAGTCCTCTTCTGAATCAATATTCTGGGTACAATGGCACAAGAATGTCACCTAAGGGGTTACAATTTTTAACATCATAGCTAGCTCTTACATTTTCACTTGGCTATTTCAATCTTTTCAAAATGAAAACAGAACAACCTAAATGTAGGAAATCCTCCAGGTTTGAGGTGTTTCTTGGGATGCTAGTTTGATAGTATACTGTCAGTTGGCTGCTCCCAGATTAGAGACAGGATGATATTTTCAGCTTTTCTGGCAATTTTTTAATTTTGCAATTTTTTTTTCCTTATGATTCTACTGTTGCTTCCCTATCTGTCACTGTGTCACCACTAGAGATTAGCTGAAATTTCCAACTCCACTGAAGACTTTTTGTCCTCTCCCACATGACGCATCAGCTGCAAACTGTAGTATCCCAAACAAAAAGAGGTAACTGGCAACAGAGTGGCCCAGCGCCCACACTGCTGATGCAACTTTCTCCAAAATACGAGTTTTAAACCTCGTTACTCTTGGATGTTTGTGCGTATGTGCCTGGATCTTTGTGCACAATTGTAAAAAGCTGCTAAACGAACAAAAGTAATATTGATTTTTCTCTTGTTCTCTACAATTGAATATTTATGATGCAAACAACCCCTAAAATATGTAGACTATCTTGCAGAGCCTGCACAGTCAGCAGAGTCTGAAAGTTCAGCTGCAAAGGTCAGGCAGGAATGAAGAAAAAAAGAAGAAAAATGTCCTGAAACTACCCCCACTTTGGAGCAGAACAAGCAGATTATTCTGCAACAGAGGTCATAATTTTGGTTTCTCTACAGCTCTATTTCTACCCCACAAAGACTGACAACCAAAGCAGGAGATGCAAGCAAGGACGTGGTAAAGAGGAATGCTGAGTTTCAGTTTAACACCAATTTTTGTATCACCTATTTTCTGTACTGAAGTTTGCTCACAGATGTAGCTTGCAGGATTGTTGCAAGGATTAAATCTTTGCTAGGATTAATCTGTAAATCAGGGTTTTGAACAGATCTGCATATTATATATGTAGAATAACAGCTATAGTTAAGGTCACTCTTCCACTATAGGAATTAAAAGATGGTCTGATAGCTGTTGTGCAATTATCTTACACTGCATTTAGAAAAACTTTCTCTGTTATCCTGGGATAATGTCAGTGCATAATTTGGCGTAATTTAAAAAGCAGACAGGTATTGCAAATAAATATACCTCAGATAATTTCAGTTACACAAATGGCAGTCATAATTTATTCTTCAATTCCCTTTGATGTTCCCCCACAATGAAAACACATGTGTCATTTCATACTACGGCAGCTATCCTGGAAATGAGCCAAATTCAGCATCGGTGTTAATAAGAGCAACCTGGCATAACCCAGCCATAATACAGTTGCTGCCAACCGAGACAAAGTTGGTTCAAAGCTCTGTTAAATTGGGAACGGGCCAGTTTTACACCTTTTTGGTCAGTGTATGCACTCCTGCTCCCCTACATAATTCAATACTGCTGTCTTCTTAAATGTGAAGCATTAAATCAAAGAGAAGAAAAAAAGTAAAAGATGTAGTATAGATAAGAAGTTGCCCACAAAACACAACATTCAGGTTTATAGCTCTAAGGAGCTAGTTTTCAGCTGCGGTCCTGCAGTCAGAGCCATTCAGAAGTTCTTGTAAGCTCTGTCAAAAGACAAGGACCTTCAAAAAGAGAACTTTGTGAAGTTCAGAAGACTTATGCAGAGAAACAGGCATGCCATCAGGTGGGACAAGAGCATGTTTCCCCATGACCTCCAGTTCTGGATATGAGATCATAAAGGCTGCTTTAGGCAGAGGAATTTTTTTTTTCATATCACTTCTATTAGTTGCTACCAGTGGCTTCACAAGAGCTTGCAGGGCCTGAATCCCAGTGGGACATGCTGTAAGGGTAAGGACACCCCTGACAAAAAGGGTCTTTTCCTTCATCTGGAAATGGATATGTAGGGAAGGTCTATGGTCTGGAAACCTACATTAGGGAATACCCCGAGAAGGGATTAGTTGTAAGGCCAATGCAGTGACAAAAGCAACAGCAACCAGACACTAGTGTAAGGAGCAAGAATGGTATGACAGCAGTGAGAGCTATCTGGTAGTAAAAGGCAATGAACACTTAAATGAGATGTATACTTGGAAGTAACACTCTGATCAACAATTAATGAGGCTGTTCTAAAGTCCACCCCAGCTGCTGCTGATCTAGTCCATAACTAAACTTGGTCTTCCATGTCCAACCAGTTCTTCCAAGCCACTTACGGAAAAGTGAAAGAGCATGTTATTCAGTCACATCATTTGGTAGGGAAATGCTCAGGTCCTGCTCTCTGCAAATGTCTGTAATCTCCACATCACAAGAATAGCAATACACTCTTCCCTCTTATCTATGGACCAAAGTCTGACATCAGTCCCATGCTGGCCTGGGCCCTCAAAGCTCTGCTGGATTCCCAGGGGTTTTCCGCCTGAGAGATGATTGATTAATCACCACCCATCGAACAGAAGGACCCAGCTCGCTCTGTGCTCCCCTGAATACTGCGCAATCACAGGATTCAATTTAAAGTTCCTAAAGACCAACAATCAGCTCCTCAGACACTGATCTACTGAACAGTAGGGTGCTCAGCTACAGAATAAAGGAAAAGCAGGAGAGGGCATTTCAGGAGTCTATTGCTAATGAGCGAACCATCTGTCTGTCTTCTTTGTGAAAATTGCCTATTTATTCTGACATTTCCTTTTCTCCAAACAGTTTTTCTGATGATGACCTTATTATTTTAAAGTAATGTAATCTAATTTTAATGCTAGTACTTGTCAGATGTTTTTTTAAAAAAGAAATAAAGATAATCATAGGTATCTCAGCAAATTGAGAAATAAAAATGTACCATGCCCATGAGATAGAAAAGGTGCAAGCTACCCAAGCTGTGAAGTCCCACTGCAAACAAGCCTAGCTGGTGATAATTAGAGTCATTATTAGGAAAGAAAACCACAGCCACAGCTGTGATATAAGTGACCAATACTTCATATGGGATCATTCTCCCATCACAAATGAAAAAAAGGCACAGAATACAAATTAGAAAAAACAAAAGAAAATCTCACTGTCGGCAAAGCTTAAAATAAATACATAAACTGGGATGGACTCTCCCTGGTCTGCCTTACCCAATTTGTGTCTCTCAAAGGACTGGGTACACTTCAGGACAGCAGACTGTCCTTGAATGCCTGTAAATGTGAACACCATTTTAGCAGAAATGTAAGAAGAGGATACAGAGACTAATCAAGTTGTCCATCCATCTTCCGGTATCACATCTCTGCTGCAGACACCACCAGCTGCTTCAGGGAAATGGGTAAGAAGTCTGATGGTAAGATAACAGGGACAGTCTGCCCAGCCAGGACATGTCCTTTGTATTCTTACCAGCTATAGACCAATTTCAGACCTCAAACTTGAAGTTTTGTGGCCCCTTCAGGACATCCCTTCTAATATTTTTATTGCCTATTTTCAAGTAGTGGCATTACAATCCTAAATCTGAGCAGCTATAAAATGCCTACGCACTTCTAGCAAATGAGAATATTCTAAAATGTAAAAAACAGAGTAAACCAAATTGTAAAATGAGATCTGAGTACATGAGTGGTTATTTTTGGTTTGATCTGCTGTCTTGAATCAGCAAGCATGGGCCAACTCAGACCTCAGAAGTGAATTCAGGGAAGGCTGTTTTTTTGGATGGGAAGGCAGAACTTAATAGTATCTTTCTGATCATCTTCTGATATTCATTTTAATCTCAGCTGAGTCTGTATTTCTTTGTACATGGTTTTATGCCAGGTAGTAAATGAAAAATGCTGTATTTGGACTCATTTTTGAACTTTGGTGAGGCAAGCATTTACCCCAAATGAACACTTTGCTACAGAGCTTTGTCAGCATCATCATTTTCTGACGCTTAAACTGAAGTTCAGTTTGCCAGACTCATGGAGTGAAAGGAGAGGTTTATGGAGAAAGGACTGGCACATCCTGCTGCAATGAAGATCTCTCAAGAACGTACAGCACATAGCTACACGTGGCCCCTCTTTCTTCAGTATGGTGCCTTCTTTATCAGCCTTTGAAATGTCTGTGACACAAAATGAAAAGAGGCATAACGAGCATTGTGCTAGTACTAACCTAACACCTTTGGGATGCAAACCCACTGTCAGGGATCGACAGCGGCACTAAATAATGTCAAAATGCACAAATTGAGGTGGTACAGAAGACACCCAAACAGGGACTTCTAAGAGTGACCAAACTGGCACAAACTTCTCTTCTGATGGTAAGTAAAGTTTAAGTGACTCTTGCTTATCTGTAAGTTTATCTAAAGCACCTTGAGTATGTCCACTGGCCTTTAAAGGCACTGTGGACCACTGCTCCAAACAAAGCTCCTTCACTAAAAGGGGACTTCAAAAAGCATGTTGGTAGCATTCATCTGTTCCTCAATACTCCAACTGAATACTATGTCTGAACAGACCTGGAAAAATGTACTTCCTACACAGACATTTTTTCTTCATTATTGTCTCTCTAAGTACTGAAAGTGCAGCTGAAGGCGTGACCAGCTGCAATACTGGAAGCTACAAATATGCTACTTAGGCAGTAGTGATGCTGGAATAACCAGAGCACAGTACCACACTTTTCCCAAAAGGAAAAGTTTTGAAAGACAACTGATAGAGCAGATTTTCCTGCTCCTCTAAGAAAAGTGAATACTCTAGGGGCACGTGTTCATCAAACAACAGGACTTATATTTCTGGTTTTACAATCTAGTGGAAGACGATAAAGGCCTAAAGCCTCCACAATTACCCAGAGTGTGTCTTAGCAGCTCTCTTCTAAGTTGCTCCTTCTCAGAACATTAAACAACATGACAATTTAATATTTTTTCACTAAATAATGAGTCCAAGCAGTATTGATGGCAATGTGACCTGAGAGGGAGAAGGACTCAAGACAGCCCCGTTACCCACTGCCATATGGCTAATTTTATTTGGTCTGAGAGTGACTGATCCAGGAATACCAAGGCTATTGTAGAAAAGCTACACTTTAAAATATTGAAAAATTAAGGAACAAAAAATGAGGGTATAAGGTTACATGGCTGAAGGTTTTATCACAGCAAGCATAAAGACTTGGAGAGGACCAGAGGAACAATGATAGGTGGAGGAATCCAAGTAACCCAATCAGTGAAATCAGAGCATGACAAGAGCTCCATCAAAGGAGAAGACTAAGCTGTTGTCCTTGAAGTGGAACGCATGAAGAGCTGAGGGGAAGAATCTTTCTTCCTATACTGCCATGCAAAATATGGGTGTTACTGCCCAAAAGGGCACAGGGCTTATTATAGGATGCAGGGGGAAACAAATCTGGGGATGGTATATCATCATACAATCATAAAGTGTATTATGGCTATAAGTTCTACATGCCCTACATCTGCATATTTCATTTACAGGGTTGAATAAGACAGCATAGATACTTTTAGTTATCCATTATAGTCTTTACTAGCTGTGTTCAATTTCACTTAAGCATCTCATTTTGACATTACTGGGCTCTAGTCAGGCTCACCTGTTCTGTGCTCACACTGAGGAAAAGATCTCATCATATAAGTTTCCAGGAATGAAAATTCACTCAAAGAAAAAGGATCGAGGCCACTATTGTGTATGATGAATGGGAATCACATGCCTGTTTCCAAAACTGGAAAACCCATTCTGAAGTTTCTTATGTTCTGGACAGGAATCCAACACAATCTCCTAAAATTACCTCAAGTTATGAACCTGAGTTTACAGAGGGACTGTAAATCAAGAATTGTTTCAGTGGGCTAAGAAGATAGGCAACTTCAAAGGACTAATTAAATCCCTCTTCACATAATTCACCAGTACAGTCAGAACATGAGGAATCACAAGGACTTTACCTGTTGTGGTCTGAATCTAAGCTTTCAATACAGAGCACCACCATGAATGGAGACATACTCTAAGGAGCTATCTCTGCCCCCGTATTTGGCGACTAAATAATAGTGACTTGGCCCTGATTGCTCCTCAGAGGCATTGCTGCTATCAAAAGGTGCCCTAAGACTAGCCTTTACCAGCACATACACGCCTCAACAGCAACACGGCCATACGTAGAACTGCAGTTACAACTTCACCCTCATTTTTAAGCACTGTATCCACACAAAAACTACAAAGCATCAAGGATCAAGAGAAGCAGACTTAAAATAACAGAGGTGACATACCAAGATACAAACACACCTCAGTAAATCCCTGTCTCAAGTAGTTGAGAGTCTTCCGGAGACAAGTAAGAGTATATGCCTGTCAGGAGCATATAGTGGGTCTTTCCATCCAAGGGGGTGTGATGTTTTGTGGCACATGAAGAAGGATGGCACAGTGATGCTCCATGCTGTATTACTCAGACGTCCACAGCAAAATGCACCTTCTGCTTTCATAAATGCTGTATGTGCTTCTGACTGATTTATTAATTTCTGCTCTTCTGGGACAAGGGCTTCCTTAAGTTAGCCATGAATTTGGGTAACAGCACAACGAGCTATCTAAACTGCAGCTGCTGACCATAACATATATGATATACACACAACTTTCTGGAAAATGTGGAAAAATCCCTACCAGAATGCAAAAAAGCAACTGAATCAAAGACAGAAAACAGGGCAGTGTTTAGATCTCGTTGCCACTGTGCAGGAGAGCAAAATGAAACTTCTTGGTTTACAAAGTCACTTTACCATCGTGAAATTATGAAAAGGAGCCTATTAGGGAGAACAATGATGCATACACATTACAGGAGAAAACTGGAAGGGAGAGAGTGCAAACGCTGCTCGCCTTTTCACAGTTGGCAATATATTCCCCTGACTCACACGTACGTAGGAGACCTACCCACAGTCTGAATCTATGCCGGAGCTTTGAGTAAGACTCTCTTTCAGTGCGTACCCATAAACAAGTTTGTCTTTTTGGCATAAATTTGCTTTTACACTGTACTTACGTTTCACTGTATGTCTCAGGAAAACCTTAGAGGATTTATCATTGCTAAAATTTCAGATAATTTTCTGAACCATTGGCTGTAATATATTTGTTACCTGTTAAAACAATTAATGTAAGCCTCACTTTAAAAATATAGTGTCTTTATGTCTTCTGCCTTCTCCATGAAGTATGTGGGATATTCTGGGGCCACATAAAGTGATAATAACACCCTCACAATCAAGGTAGCAAAACCTAGGACTTTATAATAGGCTCTCTAATAGAAAATGTATTGCAGAAAAATTCAGCATATCTCCAACTGAAAGTTTTATTTATAATAAAAAATATTTCTGCCTTGCCAAATCTTGATTTCATCCCTTTCTATGTTTAAATAGATTTTCACTTTAAGTCATATTTTCACAGGAACAAATGGCTTCAAGTTGTAATCTCTTTATTCTTTGCTTTCACCCCTCCGTTATGAAAAAAAATACCATGGAAATAATGCAAATACCATAGGTCAGCACCAGAAAAATCTGAAAGTCTTAACTTTTTAGATAATACTCCTTCTGTCTGCTACATACATTAACATTTACGATGGAAAGTGCTGAAGACCTCCCACCTCCAGTTGTTCAAGAATTTCTTGTTTAGAATCCACTGCATACTATTTGCTGGAATACACATCTCTGCATCCTCAGATGAATACTCTGTGTGTTTGTAAAGGCCTAAGGGATGGGCATGCAAGGAAGCAAAGTTTGTTAAGAGGTCCAGACAGTTCTCACTGGAGTATGTGTGCCTCTGAAACACATTTCAGCATTCACCTAGAGAAGAACATGCGTAATTTCTCTGCAAGGAGCTAGACTCTGTGCAGTGAGTCAAAAAAGCTTTGGGGTGGATATGGGTAATTCCTTGCTATTCCATATCCTTGAATATTGGCTCAAAGGAATAACCTTCAAGGAAGTTCAAATTTTCAGTTTTTCTGCCTTTTTCAACTTTTTGGTAAAGACCTCCCCATATCACCTTTTCCATCCACCACTTGAATTCCTACTGAACACAAAGAATGTGAGTCCAAAGTGGACATACAAAGCAGACACAATTCCTGAGGAAGGAAAAAAAACACTTCTCGCTGTTAACCTGAGGTTCTTTGCAAGTCAGTGACTAATCCCCCTTTGCCTGTCTTGATTCAAAGGGAGGGGTGTGATAGAAAGCACATACTTCCTTCTCAGATAGCCTTCAGCTTCCAAATCCTTCATGCCAGTGACTACTCTTCCTACATGTAGAAGGACTTCTAAATCAAGCCTACCCACAAAAAGGGCTGCAAGTCTCATTTCAAGACTGTCCTCATTTCCAAGTTCCCAGCTGGTGTGGAGAAAAATGGTTTCTGTCTGTGCTTGAGACCATTGCTCCATTTTCCTCTATGATAGATGTCAGAAGGAGCTCGACACTGCCATCGAGCAGTCCCCTCCTAATGGAGCAATCTTTCAGGCAGGCCAGCATTAGGAGAAGGATACACTGGATGCCACCTTTGTAGGGATGGGCATATGAGTGCTTCCCAGGAGTGTTGCAAGGTTTGGTTTCTTCTCCAGACCCAGGGGCAGCTTTGAGCGACAGAGTGACTCCCCGTTACCAGGGATTTACCGCACTGCAGCCCTGGCCCCGCCAGCACCAACCCGCCAAGTGTACAGTCTCATGTAAGCACCATCCCAGTGAGCTTTGGCAAGCGACTCCAGCACTCAGCAGGAGCAGGAACATGTGTCCATGCACTGACAGGTGGGCAAGTAGGTCACTTCCATCTCCTGCATCCTAGCAGGATGATGTAAATGTATGTCCACAAATGAAAAAACCATAAAGGGAGCCCGCATTCCAAAGGCACAGCTTCTTTGACAACGAAGCACTCTTAAAAATTGTAATAAAATACACATGAGTATTGAAATTAACCACAAATGTTAAAATGACCAACCAATGAAGTTACCTGTTTCTAGGGAGAGGAGAGGAATAAGTCAGGCAAGGTGAATTTGCTGTGGAGGTAGCACTGAAGTACTGCTGTATTTATTGAACTCATACAAAAATCTTTTAATCCTACCCGCTCATCAGTTCTAGCCTACAGAAGATACAGAAAACCACCACTGATCCCTTCCACAAGTGACTCAGGACACTGAAATTCAGCATGTTAATTAATAAAGATGTAATAAAATCCAAAATCTTCTGAGTTGAATTTTCTTAGCGGTGCTGAGGTGGCACGGGATTAGTTCTTGTCTTCTTTTTTCTTCCTCAGCAACACCTGCACATTTGTACACCCAGCACTTGGTATAATTCCTTCCTTCCACTTCCCACCTGTGTGAGAACAATTCCTACGCTTTGGTCATAATTACTACTCCTGTTTCCTACATTAGATGTGATAAATGTAAAGACGAAACCGCTACATTTTACAAAACCCCCATCCAAAGGATTCAAATACTTGGAGAACACTTTTTAACGTATTTCAGTGGTCAAGGAAAAGGATTGCTCTTATCTACGTGGAGCTTGACCCCTCACTAAATTCAGTCTCTCCATATTCCTGCACAAAAAGCGGTGCCCACTGGGCTGTGCTGAGCTCTGCTACACTGTGTCCATTCCTTCACATCCTGCAGGAGGAGGCTGGTCTGAGCCCGGTACTGTTTGGCAGCTCTTCCCCTGCCTCATCCCAGAGCCCAAATTCCCCCATGACACTGCAGCTCACAGGCCCCACAAGTGACTGTGGATCTGTTATGCAGCTGTTCCTCTCAGATACCTACCCACACAAATCCTGTTTACTCCAACTCTGCTGGGAAGGTACAGAGCAGCACTAAATCCTATTTTACTACAGTCAGGATTAAGCTTATACATCCACGATGATAGCCTAAACCTTGCTAAAAAGCCTTGTTACAGCCACGCACCAGCTAAAAACCGGACCCTCAGACTTCCTAGAAATTCTGTAGCATTGTCTTTTCTTCACTTGTCATTGGGAAAAAATATTAAAAATAGAGACTTTGGTTCAAGTTGAATTACTGATTAGACGTTCATCTAATCAGTTTCCATTTAATGGAAGCAGTTTCCATTAAAAAAAAAATAAATCCATTGGAAAGCAGCAAGATGATACAGCCTACTTAAATTTAATTTGTTTTGCCAGAGAAAAATTATACATGCAACTGCATTATTAGGATGTACTATTTTTAATTAAAGTTCCTGAGAAGAAGATAAGCATCAACTAAGAAAAGCCAGCCTGAAATCTGACTGGAACCTAACAGTCTGGAAACTGTATTGAGAATTAAAAAAAAAAAAAAAAAAAAAAAAAAAAAAAAAAAAGATATGCCAAAACACATTACAGAAATTGACTTTTGACATTTGAATAAGGATTTCTAATAGCTCACATGAAGGAAGAATATGAAACTGGAGTTTCAATCTACAACTGATTCAAATGTAATCCCTTCTGTTAGGGGCTTAGGGCTGTGAAGCTTCTCAGCTTCAATGAGCTTGTTTTTAGCAAGGTTATGCATATCAGTCTGAGAGACACCTGCACGTTCCCTTTGGGAAGCAAGCTGGGGATGATCACCGACAGTGCCCGAAAGAAGAAGCTTCTGCAGGAAATCCCTTCAAGCTAATGGGACCTCGGGTAAGTCTCCAGATGTGATATCCACTTAAATCCTAAATCCAGTGTTGCCTTAATTTCTAAAACTTGTGGTAATATTAGCACTTGTATGACAGGTCTGGTTGCTCACTTCATACAGATGCACGCCTAGTCTCCTCTGAGTGTCCCAAAATCCATGCCCCTCAGTAATAATCATGTAGCAGTGAGTTTCACAGACTGCTGACTTGTTTACGCTGTCTACCCAACAAGTAATAGCTTTCTACCCTTTCTGTAATAGCTTCTGCCTCCAGCAACCCTCTGTGCCAGCATAAAAGTCACTTTGTTTTGGACTGAGGAGCAAAGTAAGCAGCAACAGAAACTCTTTTTCTGCAGTAAAGACCAAGAAGAAATGATGCGGGTTTAAAGATTGCTATTAAAAGCTGTGATTTGGAGTGCTGTCAACAAAAGAATACCCAAAGCAAGCAGAAACTCTTTAGCCACACACACATATTACAATTCTAATCTGGAAAAAGCTGCTTTCAAACACATCACTGGACAAACTACTGTAGTTGCACTTAAGGGGTCATTGCATAGTAGCTGGGCCTCAAAGCCCAGTGGCTATCCCTATTCAAGAGATTAGAGAAAAAAAAAAAAGGAAAAGGAAAAAAAAAAAAAAGGATTACATGTTTTAAATAATCCTGTGTCTCACTTTTCCCCATCAGTAAGCCTGGGGTAAATCACAGAGAACCACACAATGTAGTTCATTACCTTTTGTGAATTACAGTGAGGGTCTCCGACTGAAGATGTTTTGACAGCCCCAAACACATTACTATATGTCAGTAAACACGCTGAAATACCTTCTTTTCATTTTTGTGAGCAGGAAAGAGCTACTCATACTTTAAGTGGTTATATTGGCTAAAAAGCATTTGAGATTACTAGAAATTCTTGCATACGGAACAGCTCTGCACATTCTTGATTTTTTTTGTCCTTAATGACTGTTTCCTTTGTAGTAGCTGTAATAGTAATCAATAGTAGTTTACATTTATTTTCAGCACTCTCTTGATTAATTTATCTTTTCCTGCTACTATTTAAATCCCCCTGGAATGTAGTGTAGGCAGTCCTCAACCTTGATGGCATTAGTCAAGTCTAACTCGTGGCTGAAATGAGCCTCAAGCTGGTGTTAGACAGGGCTCCCTGGCCCTGGCTGAGCAGCAGTTTGCATGTGGCTATTCCCTACCGCACCCAGCCATGCAAACAAGGCATCAACCTCTGTTTATACCATTACAAGGAATGCTGTGAACATCATGAGATCATCAGAGGAAATTCACTTCGTAAAAAAAGAAGGGAATGAATAATACAAATAGAAGAATGCTTCCAGGCAAATAAACTTCATACCAAGTAAAGGGGGAAGGTGTCTTCCAACCTCTACTGCACCAAAGAAGAAATGCCAATTGCAAATTAAAACTAGAGTGCTTGTGTTTCATTTAGGTTAGGAAGGAAATTCTGTCTACCCTTTGATAGCTGTCTCTGCCAGCCAAAAGTAAATTTATGGCATAACTGAAATTACATTCCTTTTTTGCTACTCACTTGATTATGCTGAGCATCATTATGCTGATGCAATTTATCATATTTCATATCTGAAAGAGCCGTTCTGTTTCCACAATCCTACCCTTCGTACCATTGCTTTCTCAAAATTTGGGCATTATACAATCTTTCCCCCACTCCTGGCTCCCTTTCATGAAAACTCTGCAGACAAAATGCCAAGGACATACACAATCCCAGACAACTATTCAACCTTACGAGAATTAAGACATACTTCTCACTGTCATGGTTGAATTTTCACTTTGAGCTTTTGGCTCCAGTGTCCCTCATCTAGCAAATGCACCAAACCCACCAAAGAGCAGAACGAGGCAGCAGAAGAGAGGCCGCAACCTGTGGCTGATATATCTGTGAGTAGGTAAACTCCATGCAGTTTTCCCAGGCACCAGTGGCATGACAGATCAGGCAACTGTTCTGTGAGAGAAGCATTTGTACATGCAGTTCTTCCTGATGCTCGGCAAAGGAAGGAAAGGAGATGTATTCTCTTCCACTCCTCCTGGCAGACAAATGAATTAGTATCTGCTACCGAAGACAGAAGCTGGTGGGTTGGATGGTGCCCTCAAATGTGTTATTGCAAGAAGAGACTACCTCCGCTGATGATAGCAGAGAACAGTCAATCTGTGCCAAGGAATACAGTCTGTTCAGCAGAGCGGTTTTTCACTGTTGTTTATGAACAAACCTCATCCCATGCTGAGATTTCAGGACTGGTAATCAAAAAGTACATTAAACATATTTACCTTGAAGGTCTGCTTGATCAAAAACACACTCCAGACATTGCTTTACATACCAGTTTCAAAAACAAAAATACTTTTTAAAGTAGCATGCTCAGCTTCACCTAGTCCAGATTTTAGTTTGTCACCTCTTGCTGCAGCACTGAATTGACAGTCTAGAGTTGACAAAACAGTACTGCAGAGGAGGAAAAAGGACTGTGTGGTTGCTGAATCCCACATTACGTGGGTAAGAGTAGACAACCCACCAGAAGATTCTAATCAGACACTTCTACAGCCAACTATTGAGTGTATCCACAATTGCAAGATATCGAAACCTTCATATTTAATTTGGCCATAATCAAATTACTTTATCAAACCTCATGCACTTGTTTGCTACTGAATGTCAAACTAAAACAACGGGTGCTTTGATGCATATGGATTAGTCTGAAGGATTCATTAAATCTGTAAGAATAATCAACGGTTTGAGACAGAAAAAAATCCTTTCATTGGACAGTCTGCATCCAGAGATTGTCACTGTTGCTTAGGACAGCTTGACTTGTTCTCACTACATAGCCAGCTTTCCTTCAAAAACTGCAGATCGACAGCAATCAGACCTTTGACACCTCCAGGGATCCAATTCCCCTACCTCCAGGCCCTTGTAAATATATGAGTACTGTCATCAGTTCCTCCCATATTTCAAAATTTCCATGAACTGAATCATAAAGTCCTAAAAAGCTAAACATGGACTAATTTTCCCTACTTGGTCAGTAATGTGATATTTCACTTTGCATTTCTTCATCACATGACTCCCCAAGGCTGCCTTTGTAACGCACACTCAATCATGAAAAAAAACCTAGGTCTGCAATTTAAGCAAGAAAACAAAGCAAAAAGCCAAAGGGCTATTACAGCATGATCTTATGAAAAAACAAACTACAGGTAGCTATGATCATTCTGACCTCTGCTCACTACTGGTCAAATTCTCCATTCCCTATTAAAGAAGAAAAGATCAGCTGGCACTGTTATGTATGCTGTAAAGGCAGAGTCTGTCTGCCTGGCTGTAATAGCTAGGAGTGCTGTCAAATGAAAAACCTTAAATGCACAGTCACTAATGATTTCATTATGGTAAATCTTTCATTTGAAAATAATAGTCAGTACTTTAATGGAGAAAATAGAAACTCAATAAAACCATAATGATGCCTGGTCTCTTTTATGCTAGCAGTTTTACACAGTAAAAATTCTTCTTGCGGGTGTCAACCTGCCAATCTGGTTTAAGGTTGCAAACCTCTATGAAAAATTTCAGAGGGAAAGTAGAAATATTACTGTTAATGGCTTTGTTTGAAATGTCTTGATTATGTCAGCCCTGAACAACTGCAACACAAGAAGCCCCTGAAAAGAAAATTAAAGCTAAATCAGAAGTATCCCAAGGCCTTCTATTCCTCATCTCCCATCACAAGCCTCCAAACATTTACTGCCACGTCCTCCTTGCCCAGCAGTTCCCAATTCTGAGACAGGAGTAAAATGAGCCTTTGGTGGTGGGCGATTTATCTGAACTATTTCCTCTCCCAACTGCCCAAGTGGAAATCTCATATACTCCCCTTGAGCTCAGTTTCTCTGAGCTGCCCAGTAAAATTCAACTCCAGGACCTCAGAGCAAGAGCTAGTGACCAAGTAAGGAACAAAATCAGTTGCAGACCAGGAAAGGGATGAAAAGACGGCTTCAATTTTAAAGACCAGATTGTAATATGGTAAGAATGACAAACTTTGCATTCTGATTAGTGCTCCCATCTCCTTCAATTATGTCGGCTGATGACCTGGAATAAAGGTGCCAGGATCCAATCAACACCCACATTTAAAACCAGTTAACAGACGGTCAGGTTCAGTTGTGAAAATGCCTTTATTAGTAACTAGCCCCAGTGAATCCTGGAAAGCGCTGTCAGTCTTTATACACTGTGAATTACATGCTAGTTGGTTTAGGAAACTGAAGACAATGTATGTAAAGGCATTCTTTTTCCCCTCTCTTAGTTTGTGTTCACTACAAAAAAATCATGTAGTAACATTATGGAGATCTTTCTGTTAATAGCAGATTCTTTGGAGAAGTACTGTACTTCAGGAGGATGTTTGTGGAGCATCACTTGTGGGTACTTGTGGGGTATCACATCCACAGCTTTTTTATTGCTCTTGCCTCTAAGAAAAGCATCTATGAAGACATGAAGCTGTATGAAATGTCCACTCCAGGAATGCTTGTCCCCACAACGCTGCTCTTCCTCCCCTTTGACTAAGAAAATTACTGTCAAATTTTTGTCTTAATCATCTCGTAGCAAAGAAACAACATAGCTGAAGTTCTCCACATATGGACTCTCTTACCAACTGGAAAGGATAGCAGTTCATGCAATATACCTACTTCTTCCAACAACCTGATACCAGAAAACAATGTTTGGTGAAAGACAGCTGCAGAAATGCCAATGCCTAATCTTCCCGTGTGGAACTACAAAAACTCCTTCTATTTTCTATATTTCCCCACCAAAGAATACACTAATTGTTGCATATGATTACTCTTACAACAATTGTGGACAAGAGAAGCAAGGGATATCTCTGAATTTTTGTTATTTGAATTACTGTCTCCTCTATGGCTCTGTGGACTGGTGGACTACCCACTCAAACAAAACTGAACACATATAAAACCTTACCCAAGAGTGAAATCAATACTGCAGGATCAAAAATACCCTGACTTCAATATTCACTGACACTTTGCTTGGTCTGTGCACTTACTACAATCAGGACCAGAATGGAAGTGACAAATCATCCCAACAAGGGAACGTTCTCACAGTATTTGCAGAGAAATTGAGAGCAGGTGGAACCAGAAATAGCACAGAAAAACTTCCTGTTTAAAGATTTTTATGCTTGCCTGAAGCCCTGACCCAGGGGAGCAAAAACTTCTGGCAGTAGCTGTAAAGTAACTTTTCAAACAGTGTAGCTCAGTTCCCAGAACTACAGACTGCTGGTGTTCTTGAAGTCCTGCCCCTCACAGCTGCCCCTTATCTCAGGGGCTGGTTTGCATATACTGGAGAATTGTGGGTTTGACTAAGCATCTGCAGTATGCAGAGGAAAAGCCTAAGGTGAAGAAGAGAGGGAAGGAACAAAACATCTGAGAGTCCCACCAAAGAGGGACCAGTGGAACGGAAGAGAGGGAAGCTGGTATGTTTGGTCATCTGAGGAGATGGAGGATGGAGGACACCAAAAAGGAGGACTGATGTGCTGGGCATTTCAAAGATGCATTCCAATGCTTTGCTTTTTTTCTTTTTTTTTTTACTTTTTTTCTGCAGGAAACCAACCTTAATTTCTTTATCCTTTCCCTTATGAAGGTAATCTGGAAACTATAGTCACATACTCTGACAGCTGACCACCTCTTAAGTGGAGAACTTAAGAGCTATCCTTCTGTATTTTTGATGCATAATGATCAAAGTACAGCAGTAACCCCTTCCCACAAGTCATTTTCCACCATTTTATATCCTGATAAATAATGTAGTTCCTCCCCAGACTAGTATGAGAACCTTCTGTTGTAACTATTCACAGTTCTACAGTGATACATTTTCTGCTTTGGGAATCATCAACAAATTAATAAAGTCCATAAAAGACATATGGTCACGACAATGAAAAAACAGAAGTAATCCTTTAGAAAGGAGGATCCCTGGGAATTACTGACCTGTCAGCCTCACCTCTGCGCCTGGGAAGATCATGGAACAGCTCCTCCTGGAAGCTCTGCTAAGGAACATGGAGGACAGGGACATGATTGAGACAGCCAGCATGGCTTCACCAAGGGCGAGTCCTGCCTGACCAACCTTGTGGCCTTCTGTAATAGAGTGACTACATCAGTGAACAAGGAAAGAGCTGTGTATGTTGTCTACATGGACTTCTGTAAGGCCTTTGACACAGTCCTCCACAACATCCTTCTCTCTAAATTAGAAAGATATGGATTTGATGGGCAGACAGTTCAATGGATGAGGAGCTGGTTGAATAGTCATATCCAGAGGGTAGTGTTCAATGGCTTGATGTCCAGGTGGAGATCAGTGACAAGTAGTATCCCTCAGGGTCCATATTGGGATCAGCACTATTCAATATCGTCATCTGTGACACAGACAGTGGGATCAAGTGCACCCTCAGCAAGTTTGCAGACAGCACCAACCTGAGCGGCTGACACACTTGAGGGATAGGATGCCAACCAGAGGGACCTGGACAGGCTTGAGAAGTGGGCCTGTGTGAACCTCATGAGGTTCAACAAGATTAAGTGCAAGGTCCTGTATGCGGGTCAGGGCAACCACTGGTATCAATACAGGCTGAGGGATGAAGGGATTGAGGCCCTGAGGAGAAGGACTTCGGGGTACTGGTGGATGAAAAGCTGAACATGTGCTTACAGTCCAGAAAGTCAACTGTATGCTGGTCTGCGCGAAAGAGGCGTTGCCAGCAGGTCAAGGGATGTGATTCTGCCCCTCTACTCTACTCCGGTAATACCTGGAATACTGTGTCTAGCTCTAGAGTCCTTGGCACAGGAAAGACGTGGATCTGTTAAAGCAGGCCCAGAGGAGGGCCACAAAGTTGATCAGAGGGCTGGAGCACCTCTCCTATGAAGATAGGCTGAGACAGTTCAGGTTGTTCAGCCTGGAGAAGACTCCAGGGACATCTTATTGCAGCCTTTCAGTATTTAAAGGGGGCCCACAGGAAAGATGGGGACAGACTTTTTAATAGGGCCTATTGTAATAGGGCAAAGGGTAATGGTTTGAATCTGAAAGAGGGAAGATTTAGATTTGACATAAGGAAAACTTTTTTTCTAATGAGATTGATGAAACATTGACACAGGTTGCCCAGAGAAGTGATAGATGTCCCATCCCTGGAAATATTCAAGGTCAGGCTGGACGGGGCTCTGAGCAACCTGATCTAGTTGAAGATGTCCCTGTTCATTGCAGGGGGGTTGATCTTTTAAAGGTCCCGAACTACTCTATGATTCTATGAAGGACCAGAATCCTGAAAACTGAAAGGGGAGATGAACAAACAATCCTCAATTATTTTTGATAGAAAAATACGTTATATACATGATGAAAAACATTAAAGAGAAAAGCAACTTAAACGCTTTCGGATTTAAATCTGCCTTAGAAACATTTATTATGTCATTTAATTACTTCTGTCCCTCCTTCATCACTTCAAAATCTGCCATTTTGACACCACTGAACTGAGGGGCAGGAATTAATCCTGAATTCTGCACACAGCAATGGTGAGGAGAGCTGCCTTTACCAATCTCTGCAGAAGACCCAGTTTCTCTTGACACAGCTGACTGCAGCAAGAGCACGCTGAAGAGACTGGACTGTAACTATTTTGGAGTGATCCCTGAGAAAGAGGCCTTAAATAGACCAATACGCATATCTGGTAATCTCAGATGGATCATTGTGCTCCTTCTGCCCACATAGACATTATGTTGATGTCCCTAAATATCAACACAATTTACCCTCCCCAGCTCCAGCTACTATTACTGGAGCAAGACCTAAAATTTTCATATTTGGATAAGAGTATCTTGCAATGCTTATATTCATTTGGGCTCGAGCTTTCATCTTGCAACAAAATATATAGTAAAAAGAATAGGAAACACAGAAATCAGAGGTAATATACCCACTAGGGGCAGATAAGCTACATTTTTCTAGATTGAATGAACCACTGTTGCAGTCACATACTAAAAGAAACTTCAGGCTTTCTCACATAAAGGCACAAACCCAAACCCAAATCAAGCAAAGGCTTTGCTGTGCCTACACCCACAGAACCGAAAACGTCTCTTTCCCAGACATTTTTCAGGCTGAGTGTAGGAATGGGGTAGAAAAGCATGTCAGCCTTGCAGCAAGCTCCCTGGCAATGTAACTGCTGGCAAAACCCACAGGGATCTGTGGGGTGTGGGGATCACTCCCACGGGGATGAGAAGGGGGCTGAATTACTGCACATGACACAACTTTGTCATGAATTAGGTTTGCAAAAATAGGGAGATGGGTGAAAGTAACCTCATCTGTGGCATAAAGGAAACAAAGGTTATTTACAGAAAGCAGCAAAATGTACTGATTAGAGATTGCTTGAAGACTCCCAACTGCTCAGTTCTACCTCTTTGCCACTTAAACCCTCTTCCTGACCTACTTGCACTGACTGACTTCATTTTTCCGTTCCAGGGGAACAGAAGAACTCGGTGGATCCAGGCGACACGTGACACAGTGCCAAGCTGGGCTGCCTGACAGCCAGCAAGGCTTTTGGTGGTGGAGCCAGGCCTACCAGCACAGTGCCAGGCAGAGGGAAGGTGGAAAACCCAGTGCTGTAGCGTGTGGCGATGCAAAACTTGCCAAGACAGTCAGATCTTTCCCCCTCATTCACCCTCTGACAGCTTGAGTAGTGCCACGTTAATAATTCAGAAGTTATCTGTGCAATAAGTTACATTCTCCTTTTAAAAATAGAGCTAGAGAAGCAAGTGTAAATAATTAATCTGAGAAGAGAAATAATCAATTAACCCTTTCAAAGAAGGACAAAATCAATAGCCCTGACTTTTTTTCACCTGCCTAAGCACTTCTGAATGGTGCTGGCCGTGTGGCTGCCAGTATTCTAACACGACGTGTATTCCTACATGCAGCATCTCCACAACAAAAAACACAGGCAATCTGGGCAATTTGGTAAGAAACTATGCATCTTGCAAAGCTCCTCTTCTCACCCTGACAGACCGTCTCTTCCTCTTTTCCGTACTGCTACCCAGGGCTCCAGATGCTGGGATGAAATTACTGGTGATGTGAGACAAAAACAGTTGGCGCCTGCTGCCCTTGAACCAGTCAAGGTGCGGCAGCAAAGCTGCACCTTGCAGGAGCATCAGCACCGAGTTTGCTGGCGATGCCAGCTTGCACTAAGGTTTTTTTTACAGGTTTATGTACCCTTTCTCCTTCAGCTGCAGCTCCTTGATATGCTCAAGGCCAGATTCACTTGGGATCTATGCTGGCTCCTCCAAGCCCTTGGAGGAAAGCAGGAACGGCAGGGCATGGGACATCTTTAGAACCACAGTGCCCTGGGTACCCACCTCCCCAAATGCTGTATGACACTTCCCACATGAACATTTACCAGATGGTGGCTGATCTGAATTTCACCGGACTTTGGAAAGATGAGGGATATTCCTGATTAACTCCACTGCACACCCAGTTGTGGATATTCCAGTTTTACATCCCTGCTTCTGTTCACAGAACAGCAGCATGTTGTGAAAATTTGCTTGGCCTGGACAAAGGATTGCCCACACATTGGCAAGGAAAGCAAAGGGATCTGTCTTCACCAAGGATTTATGCCCCAATTGAAATGTTAGTTAGAAATTGGAGAGCATGCCCTAATTTTACCCCTCAGAATGAACTTGAAAGATTTGTTATCAAATTTTACAAGAAACCCTTTAATTATGCTGTGGATAGATTAAGGGAAACAATCAAAAATAAGCCCATATTTTTCACATGAAAGTTTTATATAGGTGCCACACAGGCTGCAGCTTGTTTGCAGTGTCACTGCTGAAGCCCATGTGACAGAGAGCAGGATTATTTTTGGTAACTGGGTGGAGGATGGGGAGACTGATACACAATTTGAGCTTCATGGAGGTTATCTCCATGCCAGTTTCTGCTATTGAAAGAGTACCAGCCTTTTAGCTACTGAAAGACTTCTGCTATAATGCAAGAAAATTACAAGATTAATGTGACATAGAGAAATTTCAGTTACTATGCAAAGGTTTCCTTACAATTAACCAGTACCTGGACAATCGTGCAGCTATGGTAGATGATTGTTCTTGCTGTAAATGCCATCAACTAAATTTCTCATATGCAAAGGCCAACTGAAGTCCACCAAAGCAGTGGGGAGTGAGGCCATGAAGGGGGTGAGTTGGAGGAAGCCCATGCCTGAGGGCAGAGGCTCTGCTCAGGCTGAGTACCAGGAGGGCAGGGTTTTTTGCATGATATAAAACTCTGGATCTGATCAGCAGTTACAACTTTCTCTCAAAACCCTCACTCCAGGCATTATAGTAGGATTTAGAAGCAGTGTCGGATGATTGCTGGCAAGCGTGGACAAATAACAAATGCCTAGAAAATAAAAGCCTGCCAAAGATTGGCAGTAATTGATTCCATAAATCATAAATTCAAATGCAGATACTGTTCATGCTTGGGGGGATGGGAGTTGGGTATTTATAAGCATAAGAGACTGACGCAAACCATTAGAAATTTGGGGGTTCTTTTCTTGTTTAAATATAATTTTAAAATTTCTAAAAAGTAATACATACAGTGCACTAGAAGATATATAGTATAATTCCTTGGGGAAAAACAAAAAAAATGTTACTGATTGTTTCTTAACTGCTATATATTTTGAGTCAAGCCAGATCCATTCCCATGCCTTCCCTCTACCCTGTTTATTTGTATCAACACTGAGCAAACTATTTCACTATTTGTACAGTTCCTGAAATGCCATAATAATTATAAATCATTAACTGTGGTTTAGGTACCAATTCATTATTTATCAAAGTGAAAAAAAGATACCGGAGAAAAAACGGTGCTGCAGTAAAACTTTCATGCAGCTAATGGGTTTAGTTATGATTATTGCAGAAGACTTCATTTCTTATAGCTGTCCCAAGCAGTAACTTCTAAGCAGGGTTACTGAGTCAACGTGGTGCTTTTGCTTAGCCCTTTTAATATAGAGCTAACCTACAGCTTACAGCATTTCTCTTTGCCCTGTTTCTTTGCAAATTCCCATCACTTAAACTCATTGATAACTCAGAAAAGGCTTATATTACAACAATAAAAGATTTTTTACAGTATAGCACTACTTCACCCCAGTGACTAAATTTCATTTGAGAAATGACTTAAGAACATTATGTGCTACCTTAATAAACATGTAGGAAGTGCCAGCTAATGAAGCATGGGCAATATTTTCTACAAACAAGTGTGTTTTTACCAAGAATAATTTCTTCACCATTTGTGTATAACTTCGCACCGTATTTACATATTTATATCAGAGAAAAAAAGAGGGAAAAGTCATTTTAGACGGGAATAATCATGCTTCACACACATGCTGCATGTATTACGCCCTACTTAAACGGTTCAAGGCAATGAAAATCAGACTGTTATGCTCAGCTCTAAGAAATAGCCTCCAGATTTCATTTTGCTATATTTATAGAGCTAAATTCTTCTATCAGCAAAATGCTTTCCAACTCTAGTGATGTTAAACAGAGTAGTGTACACAAACTTTGGAGCAAAATTTGTTTCTAAATAATATGCCTGAAAGATATTCCATCTCATCTTGTGTATTTTAATCATTTTAATAAGCATCTGAATGCAGCTTTTAACTCTATTAAAAGGAGCAGATATTTTAACAGAAAAAAAGACTGTTAAAAGCAGCAGTTCTTGAACCGCGGCTCAAGAATCAGGCACTTATAGGGGAGGAGGAGAGGGTAAGCTCAGGCATGGTAGCATCCCAATTAGCAAGCGAGCCTTGAGAGAAGCCACTGCCCTAAAAATCCCACAGGTAATCTGGGCAATCCCATTTACTGCATATGCTGGTTTTCATCTCAGTCTGTGTCCTAGAAAGATGTGTTGGAGACATTATTAACAGCTAGTGGACTTGCACTTCTCTTATGTGGAAATGAACGGAAACTATTTCCTGCCTTTCCGTTTTGCCTCTGCCTTCCTATGTCAAAACACCAGTGAACACAAGCCACAGTTGTGGTTCTCCAACAACTGGAAGTGATTTCCCGAGTGAACAGGCCTGGAGAATGGCGATTGTGCCTCTAATGGTTCCAACAATCTGGAGGGCTCGAAGCACAAATTATTTCAACCAAAGTAAGGGGCCGGACAACAAAACCTCAGTATTGCAGAGGAAGTCACCACTATGCCAGAGTCCTTGTGAGAGAGAAAGCAACACCTCCGGTTGCTCCCCTTCCAGTCCTTTTGCTCTCCGTGGCAATAAAGGGAGATCATCACCTGCTCAGTATGGCCGTCCCACAAGCAATAAATGCCCCTTTCTTCCTGGTTACACAACTGTCATTCATTCCTTTCTAAACCATTCTATAGCACTCATGTCAAATCTTTCAGCAGCTGCTGTCCCCGTCCCTAATCCTCCCCTCTCTTTGCCCAGTTCTGCAGGGATACCCTTCCCCAGCAGCATCAGCACTGCCCTGGCCATGACTCTTTCTCTTCCCTGGCTCATGATGCCAAACCCAGACAAAGAATGCAAGAAAATACATGTTTAGCAGCTGCAAAAAAGTGACCGACTCGTTCTCTCCACGGGGAACAGCAGCAGGTCCTGTGCCATCTCAGCACATTTCTACAATAAGTAGCAAACATGATTTATTCTTTCCCAGGTACAGAGTTTTTAGAGAGAGGATTACTCTGAGAGGTACTACTTGCAGGGGAATAAACAATCACTGCACATAAAGGCACCCAACATTTGCCAAGCATGACTTCATACTTGTATAAACTTACACTAAAGATAGATCATCTATTTGTGAAATATCTTTGCTGAGAAAACATAAGGAAGATGTTCCCTAAAGATGCCCTGGTGGCTCCAAGGAGATGATGTTTGGAATGGGTTAGATGTTGGGTAGAAGATGTTCAAATCTCAAAGAAAATCCACTTGCTGTTGTCAATCTTTTGAGAAAAGATCTGGTCTGCAAATGCCCAGGAGAGAATTGCTAAGGGGTTTGCAGTGGGCAAAGAAAGGAAACTTCGGAAAAAATTTTTTGAGTGCTTGCTGGTTGTCTAAGTTAATTTCTCAATATACATCAGTATTTTCTCATAAGCTAAATTAGCATATTAGGAAGGAGAAAATGATGGTTGCAGGGATGTTGCTGAGGTAATACGTTAGTGATGGAGTAATTTTTTTCTCTCCTGGCAACCTATTGACTCAAATGGCAATGTCAATAGCCTATACAGCAAGAGAAAAAAAGCAAACAAGCCTCGGCAGCAATATGTGTACTTATCAAATCTGTGATGGTACACTGCCTTTGCTTTGAAAGTTATAAGGAAGTAGCAGCTTTACGAAGTCACAGAAAATCCTAGCAGATTCCTAGAAGGGACAGTTCTTAGAGACATGCCAGTTTTGTAAGGATATGCTACAAAGAAGTGCTCACAGCAGTAGACAAGCTCTGAAGCTCTGAATGGAGAATACCACAAAAAAAGGCATCAGAGGGAGGGCCAAAGCCAGTTGAAAAGTTCACAGAAAAAAAAAAAAAAAAAGGAAGAGTTGAAAAAGGAAAACTGAAGAAGTAGGTGAATGTAATAGTGGAAAAAAATTCAATGAATCACAATGCTGCAGCAGACTGAGGCAGAAAAGCTTATTTTCTTATTCAGAAAGAAAATATTATTGCCTGGTAAAAGAAGTAGCTTCAAAAGAGTAAGTGGAAGTACTTCAGGCAAAAGAAACAGAATGATGAACCTGCACAGTGATAAACAAATAAAGTCAGAAAAAAAAAAATAGGAGAGCACCATATTATGTTTTGGCTAAGAGGACTGAAAAAAAGGAAGCAGATTAAGTAAAGTGATTGCCAGGGTGCTGATGAAGACATTCAGAGAAGAATGGTGTCTAATTGGAACACAACAAAAGTTGATAAAATCCACAAGTATTAGTTAAAAATCCTTACTATATCTTAGCTCAAGTTACATCTGTAGGAAATGCTGGAAAAGGCTGGAGGGATGGAGCCTGCTTATGAAAAAAGAAATAAAAAAATAGGAAAGAGTTGGTATTATCTTACAAACCTTTAAATGAATCAGTGATGATCTCAGAGTTTCTTATTGAAAAAATCAGTGAAAAATAGAATATTTTGAGGATGAGGAGTACCTGGCAGATACCAGAACTAAGCAAGAGTCTAGATGTGGTTTTCATAGATTATTCAAAAGCTTCACATGTCATGAAATGGGAATCCAGAAGCATCTGGGACTGGGGAGAGAAGTGCATTAGCTACAACACAGCAGTGCAAGAAGAGAAAAGAGCACTGCGATGGACAGGCTAAGTGACTTCTTGTCACCCCTTCCTTGCTTTTATTATTTGAAAAGTTGAGACACACTGAGAAATGTTAATTTAGTGCAAGAAAAGAGGAAAGCCCACCTTGTATCTACTTAATAAGACAACTTGAAATTACATGGTCAGTAGGAGGCACAAATTAATTTTCCAGTTAAAACTGAAAGAATTTTGAAGGAAATAACACTTTTATTTACACAGAGCAAGCTTGTACCTACCTCACACCAAAAAAATACAGTTGAAAGTATCATAGGAGATTGATACAGGTACTAGGATGAAAGAATTCCTAACAGCATTACACACTGCAAATATTCGGAATTCTTCAAAAGATTACCAACGAAGGTGGCTTTAAAGAAAGAGTGCTTTCAGAGACATGCACAATTCCTAAAAGTATTTCAGTATGCAAAATATGTTATAGGTAATCAACATATATGCCATCCACTACAGTGAGAAACTAGACCCAAGGGAATTGTGAGGCAGGACAAAGCAGAAGTTAGCACTGAATTAAGCAACAAATATGAACACAGATGACAGAGGAAAAGGGCTGAGAATAGTCAAGGATATTACAGAAAATGAGCATATGGTGACAGTGAGCTGTATCAGAGAGCGAATACTGTCTAACTGGGTCTTGGGCAATGCTCCAGGACTGGATAGGAAAGACACTCCTAAGTGTCACCCTTTAGATAGACAAGATGCATATTCAGGGTAGATTGGGAAGAAACTACATGGCCTTTGGGTCACTTTTCTCCTGATACATAAAGCACCAGCTTTCCCACTGGCATATCTAGAATACATTCCTTTAGAGTTTTGTATGCATTACATGTTCCTGAAGAGGCATTCCTTCTGGTACTTTTGGTAGTTACTTGAACACATCTTGAGGCAAGAATAATTTTTTTTCATTTATTTTTCAGTAATGTCAACAACATTGCAAATACATACTTATCTGGCACACATTTTGTTCTATTTCTCCAGCTTCTGGCTTATTTGTCCTTGTGTGACCTGCCAAGGACCCAAACTTCCATCTTCTCCCCTACTGTGACTTTGTGAAATTCTGACTTGCAGAGAAGCCCATGCTCATGGTATGAAAAAACAGACTCTTTCTACTACTACGACATCTTATGCTACATCTTATGCCCTACTGTGCCTTCCAGATCAACACAAATTCCATCATTCTACCTGCCTCCCTCCTCCTTTCCCTAGATCTTATGGGGCAAAGCCTGCTTCCAAAGTATGGTTACATTCACTTCAACTTTCAGTGCAGCAGAGACAGTTGAGTTAGTTGGGCTTCCCTGCTCTGCTAGACTGCAGCAATCTAAGGAGCAGATAATCTGTCCTGTTAGGTACAAAACGCTCCAAAACTCTTACACTGAACTCCTCATAATCCAAACACACAGAGAAATTACACAGGGGTTGTCCTTATAAAACCGAGTCAGGCTTTGTGCCAGTTGACTTGCAAGCATTGTTTGAAAGATTAAAATAACACGTAATTGTACCAGCTCTCTAAATCTGACCAGGGCTCAGAGGATAAATGCCTTGCCTCATTATGTTTAAATGCTCTACCTCAATCTGGCTGAAAACAGAGCAGAGGCTGTGAGCTGCCACTCTGCTCTGTGGCTAACGGAACAGAAACACCGCTACAGACTGGGATGCGGGCTCCGGCAAAGAGCCATGCTCAGTATTTGGCTTTCCTTTACTGTTCCCTGCTCCTCAGCTCACTTGCTTCCAAGGATCGTCACCTCACCCAGTATGACTATGTGTCAGCTGCAATTGAAATGACCCCTTTTCTCAACAGGCAGCATTTCTGCGCCTGAAGTGCAGTGTTATTTATACATTACAGACCACATTCCCGCTGCCTAGTTCATGCTGGTGGCTCCCACTGTCACCACTGAAGAGCACCAGCCAAAGCCTATCTGAAGGATCCTCTCAGACAAGTCACGCACTCCTTATTTGACTCTTGAATAAGTGGAAGTCCCAGACTGGGTAAAGGAGATTCAAAGCTACCTGGAATTAAATCAAATATAGTTTTGCTCCAGTAGGAAGAGAGGTTTTCAGGAGTTAGCTTAAAATAGGACAGAAGCCCTGTGAGAAGCCTTGGACAAAAGCCACAGCATCATTCCTCCACCTCTCCATTGTTTCTCATTTACCAACACATTTGGGACTTAAAGGCAAAAGGACCTCCTAGGCAATTGCACAAGCAGTATCCGTAGGAATTTTATATAAGAGTCAGTCTGAGATGTTTGTATGTCAGACTTCCCACCTAACCCAGCAATACCACTCTACCTCGCTTTCCTGACTATGACTTACCTCTTTTAACTTGTCCAGCTCATTTTGCAGTGTCTGCTTGGATACTTCCACCTCAATAATCTGCTGCCGAAGAATTTCATTTTCATCTTCTGCTTTAACACGTTTCTCCTCCACACTCTCCAGCTCATGGTGCAGTCTGACAGAAACATCTTTGGCTACCTGGTCAGAAGATCACAAATGCATGAAGAGGATCCACAAGGAGCAACATTACAGTGTGTCTCCTACAGTAGGAAGCATATTACAAGCCTAGATAGCCAAAAGATTTTTAATTCAATTATGAGGCTGTTGATGAAAGACTCCAAGCCTCCGAAGTACCAAAATGAATATTCATTTCTAATAAAGAAATTCAAGATGAAAATATATTTGATTACTCATCTCCAGCTTCCTCTCCACATTATGCTAAGGCAATGTCATGAACGGCAGGAGAAAACGAGCACATCAAAGTCTCAGGATATCACATCGATAAAACAATGAGGAATTGTGCTGTAAAGCTGACAGGTTATCGATCAAAGCCGCATCCATGCAGCAGTCTCATCCACCCAAATTTGCTGCTGTGGCAGCAATCACAACTAGGCAAGAGTGATACGAAAGCACAGAAATACACGCTGGCTTAGGTTTTCTGAGTCCAGCCTAAAAAGAATAAATATTTACTCCAAAAGCATTTGGAAAGGTGATTCATCATGCAAAATGATGAATTACTGAATTACAAGTAGTCAGCAAAACCAAAGTGAACAAACCAAAAAACTCAGTGTCTCTTTCACTTGAATCTACATGCAAGATTTTTACTGAGTAATGTACCACTACTGTTACGATACGGTTATCGTTTGCTTTCTATTATGAAAAAGAAAATTAGGTCTGACATTTTGAAAAGTGAGATGATGTGATATGTCACTTCTGATTCCATTGCTGGGAACCAATCATTCCAGTTTCACAAGGGTTTAAGTTTTGCATTTTTAAATTTATAAAATGATTAATAAGTCAAGTGCTAAGCAGTCCCTCTCTATAGACGATATTTTCAAAACAGCTACAAGATTGCAATATTAACAAAGCCAAGTAAAGCTAGATAAGCATTGTGCCTATAGAAAGCTTAGCCTCGATGGAAACACTTCTGAAAAATATAAAAATGTTTCAGTATGAACACAATTTTTAAAAGAATTTGTGTTTTTATGGGAACAGCATTTGCATTCCCTATCTGCCTTGCTAAAATATTAACAGTCTGTTCCTGTTATGAGTAACTCATTAGGTGCTAAGAAAAGCAACTTTGACTAGCTTTTTTCCAGTTATTTGGCATAAGTAGGAAGAGAAAAGGAAGGAAATGGCATGAATTGAGAAAAGCGTATCAGGTTTTGGTTATACAGTTTTGTAAAGCTAAGGTTTTCAGTAAAACTAGTAAAACAAAACTATATAAATCTTTCAAATGCACAAATGTAACTTGACCGTATTTCTTTCATTTAGAATCTAAGCACATGTTTTTTTACTCACTAACACATCTTTTTATTATGATAAGCTGCATATTTGTTCTCCACCACAGAAGAAGGAAATTGGTCCTGACATTCAGAGAGCTACTGCCTGTTTCATGTGTCACCCTCCCTTCCACTGCAGGGAGCCAAATCCCAGTCTGCCGTCTTTTGCTGTGAATATGAATCTCTCACCCACCTTTAAATCTTGTTCCAGGCTCCTAATGAGCTCTCCATCCACATGGCCTGTTTGTGCAACTTTCAAGCTTTTCTGTTCAGCTTTCCTGAGACGATACTGCAGAATGCGGCAATTCTTGTTTGCCCGGTCCAGCTCTCGCCGGAGCTCCTGCAGCTGGTAAACATCTTCCTCTAAATAGCTGTCACGCATTTCTTCCATTTCAGCCCGAAGTTCATCCAGCTCATCCTGTGAGAAATCAAAACAGTGCTCCATCATACCTCTAAATCTCACCCATGGGAGCAAAATAGGAAACATGCTCACTAGGATACCATATTAATGAAGCGATGCAGATTGCAACATCCAGCTCCAGAAGTCACAGGAACAGAAATTTTATCCCAACATTGACTAATTATGCTGAATTAAGTTAATGAGTATTTGTTATATTTCTTACAATTGCTTTAATAATTAAAAGTAGACCAGATGCTTATCTGTCTCCCGAAACTGGTAACACCTCCATTTTACCATCCCTAATTAAAAAAAAACCTGCCTAATACTTTGCCACTCTCTGAAATGATTCCTTGCTTTATTTAGACTATAGTATACCTCTTTAACCAAGAATCTCAACATCTCTGTGTGATGTGACTTCTTAACAACCAGCACTTCCTAAAAATGAAATTGTCCCTTGAAAACTTTAATGAATCTTTATGTCAAGTACCAAAACACTCTGTATGAAAATGTTGTACCATCTGAGCCCAGCATTATACTCATGCTTAATGACAGATGGGCTGGGGCCAGGAGAAAGTGCGTTTTGGTTGTGTGCACACACAATTCAATAACAGGACCACAGGGACAAAAAAAACCCTGTGCCCGTGGTAATAACCCAGTCATTCTTTTCTGGGCACCGTGAACTGTCCCAATTCCACATTATACCATGAGTGGCACGTGCTCTCTAAAGTCAGATTTAAAGATTTACGGCTGAACAGGATAAGCTCTATCATTCCCATTTGTTTAATCTGTGCACGACTGAAGCTCCAGAGTTAAAACTCTTACAAAGGTCTTCCAAGCTCAGGGGCACAAGCCATTGAACTACTGTGTGAGAATAAAACTATGACTCTATTAACTTTGAACAAAATTGTCAGAAAAAAAAAAATCAAGAAAAAGAGCCAGGAGGATAATATAATGAACCATTAAATTTTAAATTGCCTTTTTTTTTTTTAATTGCATCTTGTATTATCAAGATCAAATTTTCCATGGAAAACATAACTTAAAAAAGATTCAAGCAGAACTTGCACTGGGGGTGCACTATCACCTCACTTCCAATTTGTAATGGATGCTTGAAACACCAAGGATGGCTGGAGAGTATTTCACGCTTGTATTGAGTGGATAAGGTGGGACCATTGCTGTCCAGTCCCTTCATTAACATGTACCACCTACAGCTCTCCTGGTAGCGCCCTGAACCACTGCCCCTTCCCACGGTCTAACTGGGTTATTTGTCCCTATATTCAGCTTGCTCAAACGAGGGACAGATCTTGCCTCTGAGCACAGTTCTGATCAAAGGAAGACGTGTCAAACTTCTTTAACCTCATTAGCATAGCTACATGAGAATTACAGTGTTACTCCTACCAAAATCCCATCCATGTATAAAAACTTCAGCATTTAGACAGTGATACTTAAACTTCAGTTAGCTGAACCAGCCTAAGTCAAGTTTCAGGTAAGCACAAGCCTTGTTACTTCTAAAACAACCTCTCTGGGCACAGCAGCAAGGCTTTGCTCCACCAGTACAGCCCTCCCAGGGCTCTACACATTTCTCCCAGGATACTCAGAATGGGCAGACAGGTTTTCTCACAATCCCACTACATCGCTCTACATTGTCAATATATTCAGATTTCTGCTGCAAGGGCATCCTGCCCCACAGTCTCCCTGGGACAGCTGCAGGAACACAATATCTGTGTGGAGAGAGAAGCTGAAGGGCTACTGCTCAGTGAGCTGGGTCGCGCTTGAGCTACACACTGGCTGAAAAGGAACAGAGTAAACACAGTAACAGAAGTTACCCTTGCAGCAATGACATCCTCAAAAGTTGCAAATACGTTAATTAACCAAAACCAGCAGACTGTGAGGAAGCAAATGAGTTCTGTATAACAGACCCATCAGAACTATTTCAAAATAACTTATGGTCCAGGCCCCATCTACCGCTCCTCAGGATATGGCCAAATACTCAGACCAGTTTACAGCCAACACCCTGGTGAAGTTTTGATAAATTGTTGATATTTTTAAAAAGAAAACACAGCAACATGTGCTTCAGTGAACTGGGGAGAATACCTGTTTTTCTTTTTAAGGTACACACTTTTTCAGTATGTTTCACATTTATAGACACTTTCAATAGGCAAAGTAAAAGTTTACCCAGTAAAGATAAGGATGCAGAAGAAAATATAAAGTTTTAGAAACTGGTTAGAGAGTAGCAGTCGCTTTTGAGCCTATGAAAAGGAGTATACTTTCGTGTTACCAGTATATTAACTAGGTATTTTGGCTAAGGTAATCATACCACACGTACAGCCTTTCCTAGTCAGAGACAAAATAGCCCTCTGGGACGAACAGGACCAGAGTTACTGCTTAGGAGTGCCTGCAGACTAGGAGTTGAATTTACCTCAACTAGATTTAAGCTCGATGAACCTTTTAATATCATCTTCAGAAGGCTAATGCCAGATCAGATTAATAATTTGGTTGTAAATTGAGAATTTTGAAACATAAATCCACAATAAAGGGAAATATCTGTCATCACCAAATTAATAGGACCTAGTTTATAATCTGATGTTTATACTTCAAGAACTAAGCAATGACTTTCATATAGTAAGTGGCCTGCAAAGAACAATTATAACGTTATCGATCATCTCTTAAACTTCCTTCTTACCTATATCAGGTTTTAGAGTTAGTAAACCTGGTCAGTTTCTAAAGACAAATCAAATTTGGAAAGTGAAACTCATATCATTTTAGAAGACCCAGTCCCTGAAACAACCATCCCATTGAAACTGAATATTCCCAAATCATCTCAGTGGGTATGGTAGCCCTCCCAGCGAACAGTCCCTCTGTCTCCCTTAGAGACTTGAATCCAATATCATTCTTCCCACCAAAGAAGTTCCCCAAAGAGCTGTAAGTGTTGGCATAAGCTTTATTTCATAGACCTATCTTTTACCTCCAGGAAAACTGAAGCTTTCTCCATCTCCCTTAACAGTACAACTCTGACCTTGGAAGTCTGTGATATTTTGTTTTCTTATTCTTGCCTCTGTTTTCAGTTATAAATACAGAGTTTGCTTTTCTCTAGTGTAATTGTGCAGATAGACTAAAACATAGGATACTATCAAGAAAGCTGTACTTTAAAACATCTCAAATTTTTATCTTTTTCTACTGAATTGATCTTATTTTTCACATTTTTTTTTCCTACTCCCAAAACTTTTCCATAGAAATCAGACTGTGTTTGGACCCCTTGTACTTTGGAATACAATCCTCAGCCCTTTGGATGAGCTTTAAAACATGGCGATATACATGCAAACACAATAAGGGAACAAACAATTTTTACCGTAAAAGGAGCATAAACCTCACTGTAAGGGCTACACACAACACCAGCCCACTTCTTGCTGTATTCCGCAGTGTCTGGGGCTTGCACCTATGCAGTCTATCCAGCCCAGGAGGGAAACAACCAAGTGGGACAGACTAAATCTTTTTGAGTTGCAAGATGAAGTCCTATCTTTTATCTATTAAAAACATATATACAGGAGCATGTCACCTCTGAAATGCTAAAATACAGGAAAACAATATGTGGTTCAGAATTTGTATGACAGCACATGATTATGGATGCTGGGATAACCTTTTACTAGTTAAGGTAAAGACATAATCTTGGTCTCAATACAGGCCACAGGACCAGTGGCAAGGATGTAGATGCTTCCAGTTCATACAGCTTATTCTCCCTGGTAGGTAGTTGTGATTCTGCTGTAGATGCTGAAACCTTGTGCTGGTGTCTCTTAAGTCAGAGCTCTTAGGATTACAGTTACAGAACTAGGACAGGTTAAACTCTTTTAAAGCAATGCATGAGCACAATTCAGAGGAAGCTAAGTTAAAAAACCAGGGAAGTGGAAATTACAGTTGAAACTATGATGTTCCTACTTACCAAACTGGCAAAAAAAAAAAAAATAAAAAAAATCCTACCACTTTGGAGGAAAACATGTCAATCATTAGTGAAATCAAAGGTAAATGCAACAAAGCCAGAACCTTAAAAATCCTGTATTCAATAGTTTGGAAAAAAAAAAAAAAAAAAAA